>JARHVA010004589.1:1167500-1212500 GCA_037957365.1 Torreya grandis
ATTTCCTACAATAATGACCTAGGTTCAAAACCTAGTAGGCATCCCTCTGCTATAGCAAAATACTCATTGCAAAAGCAAACATACTTATTTTGTCTAGGCATTCATTCTCTTGTGGGGGAAACTTAGATTTGCATATTTGTAGCTACTAACCATGAGCTTTGGAAATCCAATCTACTTGGCAAACACTTGGGAGGTGAATCTCAAGATTTTTGAATTTTTATAACAATCCTAGCCAATTTAGATATACAAAATCAAAATAGACACAAGAAAATAAAATGATGCCACAATTTTTGGAATCAAACCCATCCAACATTAAGTCTTAGATTTCATAGTGGCATGGGAAGAGTACATGACCCTATGGCTCAAGGACTGGGAACTTCATTATCTTTTGATTACACCCTCTAACATGCATTTTGTAATGAAAAAGGTCATTAGTAGATGAGATGAAATCAAGAGCCATGGATTTTTAAAACTTTATATTAAAACTACACAAGACATAAAGGGTGGATTTCCACAGCTATTTCTTAATCTGAACCAAAGGAATATCGATAAACTCTGCTTGCCTGAATTAGTTAAAAAATTAGAAGCTAAGGAATTGAAAATATTTTTAAGAATAGCAATATACGCTTAAAAAAATTGATGCATTGCAGGGGAAATAACAGTAGAATAGAATGTTGTCCTAAAATCTCAGAAACACCAAGGCTCTAGGCACAGTTGCAAAAGGCTCCTAGTAGGAAAAAAAAAATTCATTTTAATATAAATTATGTGTACAAGGGACTCTTAAGCCCAAAATAATTTACACAAGAGAGATCCTGTGGATGCCAATGCCAATGTCGATGTTGATGCCCATCAAACAAAGCTTAAAACTTGAAATTATAGTTATGCACCAGCATCAAACCCTGAACACTCTACAAGTGGAACCCTATAAAGATAAGGTCATGAATAATGTGACACAAAATAGGTTCAATTAAAACTAAGCCTACTATTATTAAACCCTAAGCTGAAGTCCAATGGTAAACCCTAGAACTTGAAAACCCATAATACAATACACAACAGCTAAATCGGAACTAGACAATGAAAAATAATTCGACACTACCTTTGAAAATAGTTAGTAGATGCATATTTTTTCAAATCATTTGCCAAAAAAAATAAGGTTGCCCAACTCCTGCATAGCATTTTTCGGGGACAGGTTTGAAGACTCAGGGAATAAGTAAAGAAATAACCATTATCTCCATGAGCACCACCTTAGCCTCCATTTATACCAACACTTTCCATACCAATAGTAACTAATTTTTATGGTTTATAGAGTTCAAAAAACTTACATGTTGGCATCCATATCATTGTGAAATAGAGTGCCCATCACTGCTCATTTTCTAAACATCCTCTTTCAAAAAGGCTATAGGATTCTGAAACTATAGATAGAAAAAATGGAAAACCCTATATAAAAACCTTAGACAATTTTGTTTCAAGGGAGGTCACACCTTTTACCTATTGTAGATGCATTTAAACTTGAGTGTCTTGCATTTATGTTTTGTATGTAGTTCCCAAGAGATGACATAACTAAAACTGACAGACGTGTAGGGCTTATTAGTAATAGAAAAATAAAATAGTTAATAGTGACAAATGGGTTTACTGGGCATCATCTTGGTCATCCCATGATTCAATGCAAGAGCCATTTTTTAGTAGATTGGACACACAGTCAAAGCTAAGCACCATGGATGCCTTTTTATCAGATCTTCACCATTATTTCTTTATCTCTCTTTATTGACCTCTAGAAAATAATCCAAAGGTAGAAAAAGGGCCAATGAATTATACGGGTTTGTGGTCAAGAAAAAATAGTCTCAATCACTTATACAGAAAGTAGAGTACAAAGGGACTCTTTTCTTCATCCTCGCTTGATAAACACTCCCTCCATCTATGTCAAAAGCATAGGGGAGATGATATTTGAACTCAAGACCTATGGGAAGATGTAATGTGAGAAATAAAAAGCATGGTTGTGGTGAAGAATTTGTCAAATGGATGCTATAGTACAAACTATAAACACATTGGTATAATGAATTATGCATCACTTAGTTACACAGATAAAATCATAACTGCTTGCACGAAGCACTCATTGCAGGTGTGCCGCCCACCCCATTAAAAAAACACTGTTATTATCATAGTTATCATCCCTACCTCAATTTCAAAAATGGGGTTCTGGAAATAGATTAATTGTCTTGGGCTATGTGAATCCATCCATAACATCCACTCTCCTTAGCAAATAAAAATATGACAGGTAGTTTTATTTTATATTATTTTCTAAATATCTTGTAGATTACCTTAGCTAAAGGCTCACATAATGTAAACATAGAAATTAATCATATTTGACTGATTGAAACATTGTGCACTAATCACGGGTTGAGGGAAGTTGAAGACAATTGTCCCCCTTTGAGACTAATAACATACCATGTTTTTCTCGTAAATGTCATCTTCTCTTCCTTTTTTTCAAATTTAACTTTTGTAATAACCATGTATTTCATTTTATTTTATTTTAACTTATTTATTATCATTATTTATATATATTGAAAAAATTATAATGATAATAAATAAATAAAAACAAAATCAAATCAAATATATATATATATAAGCCATGCATTTTATTTTATTTTATTTTTATTTATTTATTAATTATCATTATTATTTATATTTATATATATATAAAATAATGATAACAAATAAAAATGAAATGAAATGAAATATATAACTATTACATATGTATACAAGTTGAAAAAATATATATAATAACCATACATTTTATTTTATTTTTATTTATTTATTATTATTATTTATATATAATGATAATAAATAAAAATAAAATGAAATGCAATGCTTATATATATGTGTATATTCTTAAATATTTTCCATAGATTTGTCACCTCTTTCCCTTCTCGTAGTAATCCTTCCATGTGATAATGTTTCTGAACTACTAAAGATTCATTTTATTTGTCGTCCTCTCAAAGATTATTATAAGGGATGTGTGCAACCATTGCTTTTCATCTTTCAACCTTCAATTTTCCTAGAATTGAATTGTGCTCGTTTTTTTGGATGTTGAAAGTAGATAATCATCTTCGATTTTTCATGTTTTCTGAAATTCCTACACCATATACATATTTTTTCTTCTCTTATACCATTGATCAAGAATGGATTCAGAAGTCAATAGAAAACATACTAAATTTAAAAAGTGATGCTTTATAAATAGAAGAAATTTAATTACAGAAATAGTGGGCATAAAATATTATTAGATAAAGATATATGAACCATGAATGAATGGCAATAAAATATGTATAAAAAATATATATTTTAAATTAAAAAAAATTAATTTAAAAATGTATGATTATATACTAGAATAGGGTTATTATTTATGATAAAAGATCTGAGATATTTATCCCGTACTATTATTAATAGACAATAGTGATTTTTGACAAGAGATTTGAATTTACTAAAATATATTTCGATTATTAAAAACTGGTAGAAATATTTATGAAGAGATAACAAGCTATATGTCTTTACTTAATCTCTCCATTTTTCATCCATATTATTATTATTCACAATTTATACGTTTGCTTGCCAAGATATTTGTATGTATTTTTATAAATAAAAAAAGTATAAAATTATTTGAAATGGAATCTCTATGATAAGAAATTGGGTAAGATATTAAGAAATTTTTTGATACTCTAGAAGTATTCATGATCATTTTAACTTAAGTAAGAAACATGAATACTTCTAGATATTTCCCAAATGGTTTAAGGCTATCGTTGAATCCAAATAAATTAATACAAAACATGTATATATTTTTTAAAGACAATATTCAAAATCTTATTTACAGCAATAATTTATGTAGAAGGACCAAAAATTTTTGACAAACAATGTAAATTGTTTAATGGATCCAAAAATTATCGGATGAAGGTTTTTAAAAATCCTCCATATTTAAAAGCGATTGCTGAGAAAAACATGAACTATAACAAAATGTCATTCAAATAATAACTTCATATAATTAAGATAAAAGATATATGGCTTTTCTCCAAAATGTAAAGAGATGAATGGTATTATCATACACGATGGTGAAAATTTTAATTTTTATATTACTATATACATTTTTTTAAGCTTTGGATTCTATTTAAATATTGTATTTATATAAATAATAAATATTTTGGTTATGATATCGTAGAAAATTAGTTTTTTTATCGCATAAATTTTTCTATTCAAATGGGTATAAATAAGGTTTAATCCTTATTTTGTATTGTCTAGTAATCGATCATATAATATGATTTTTTAAAGATTTTGAATATATAAAATAATAATAATTCTATCTATTATATGGCAATATATGAAATTTGGACATGTTCAAACGAAAAATAGAATCATAAATTAAATGGAACAAGAAGTTTCTTCTAATTAAAAATAAACTAATTAAAATTTCAAGGAATAAGAAACCAAGGAAAATGTTCAAGGCACTAAATAATAAATTATAGGTTTTAAAAATATACTCTAAAGAGAATATATATTTTGATACAAATGTATTTTAAAATTCAATTTACATCAAATAATTTTTTTTTATAAAATTAATGTTTAAAAATAAATAAATATGAAAAAAATGATCTCTTAAAAAGTATCTCACTATAATTTATATTAATAAGTCATTAAAAATATACTCAAACCTTCATATTGTTGCTTATTTACCCTGGTATACTCCTATTTTCTTCGAATTCCCTTTGATGTTTTCTTTCACATCTTTTTTGTTTGATGAAAACCTTAACGTTATTTGCTTTCCAAAAATTGAACAGTATTTTCCAATTTTTAGACTTTTCAAATTTTTAGGAATAAGAAACCAAGGAAAGTGTTCAAGGCACTAAACAATAAATTACCGGTTTACAAAATATACTCCAAAGATAATGTATATTGTCACATAATATCTATCATAAAATTCAATTCATATTGAATAACTAATTCCTATAAAACTATTGTTTAGAAATAAGTAGTCATGAATAAAAATAACGTATTAACAAATATCGCATAATCATTTATATTATTATTTCCTTAAAAATATTCCGAATCTTAACATTGTTGCTTATTTACTTTGGTTTTATTTTCTTCAAATTCCTTTTGATCTATTTTTCACATCATTCTTATTTGACCAAAACATTAGCATTCTCTGCATTTCAAAATTTGATTGATATTTCGCAAGTATGATTTCTTTTTTATGTTATTTAAAAGACGTACTTTCATACATTTGTGAGAGTTTTTAAATGAAGCTGAAAATTATTATATTAAATAAATTATTAATAAGTAATGTTTTTGAAACAATATATTATATTGATTTTTATTGAATGATTCAAATAAGTATAAACTATGTATAAATAAGATTCAATTCAAAATTGGAGTTGATATGTAAAATTTGAAACTCTAAAAATAAATAAAAATCAAATTGTTATTTTTAGTATTTTTAACATGCAAACACGTGCAACTTTAAAAATATTTAAAAATAAACTAAACTCTAAAATTTATCTATTAGAATAATTTCAATTTAAATTCAAGTTTGGTTATAAAAAAATAGACAATTTATAAATTTAGATAAAACATAAAAAATAAATAAAATTGTAATTTTGGACACTCAGATGGTCACAAATAGCATCCAAAATATATCAAAAATGTCTCATAATTGAAATTCAAGTTATGGCTACTTTGAAATTTTTGATATGATTGTTTTAGAGTAAAGATGGGCTCGAATGGATCTACAGATCCAAAATTATGGCCTTCAAAAGTTTGACATCTTTTTTTGCATTAGTTTCCATGTTAATCTTATTCAATTAAAATTTCGTTCAAACTAAAAAAATATGATTGATATGTCTTATATTTGTTTATAAATGTAATGTTTTGTAATGTTATCAATTTGTTGAGTTCTTCACAATTTTTCTTTCACATAAGTTTTCACCTTTCATGTTTCTTCTATGTTTTAGTTTTTTTGAGAATGATAATCATATAATGAATTAAAAATCATGTTATTGTATACATAATCAAGTATTATAATGGAAAGATGAGATTAATGAGATTATTTTATTTTTTTATTGGCATTCACTTTTAACCATATCTCTAATTGGTCTCGAACAAAATCAAGGGCTAAAATATCTAAGTAATCATCCATCACATGTATTGGATATACCAACAATGGCCATAACCAACCCAAGAATACCAATAATGGATACAACCAACTCAAGAATACTAATGAATGGTCATAATCGGACCAATAATACCAATTATTGAACATAATTCGATCTAGAATATGAATGATAGCCATATACAACACAAGAATACTAATAATCAACAATAATCAACCTAAAAATACTAATGAATGGCCATAACTAGTTCAAAAATACCAGGAATGGTAACAACCAACTCGAGAATACCAATGATGGCCACATCTAGCATCAAATACCATAGTGAGATTTGAGCTTGGGTGGATCTTGGAACAACCAAAACACATTACCAATTCAACCATATCTCATTGATAAAATGTTAGAAAATATGGTTTTTGAAATGCACCTATAACTATAGGTATTTTTGTAATTAAAATGACCAAACATGTAGTAAATAGTATCCGTAGTCATGGACTATGGACTTTTGTCAACACATTGAACATAGGTTTCAAGCTACATGTCGACCCTCATCGCATTGAACACTAAGTTGGTATTTCATTGCATTGCGGATGCTTTTCGTGAATAACCTATTGTAACTCAGTGTTAAAATGACACTAGAGAATGGTCATACTAGGGAATGGACCATGAGACCACCCACTTGTAATACTTATTTCACTCAAAGCTAATCTATCATCATGAAGTGAAATGTTGGATGTAGATATTTTCTAGATAGAATGCCTAAACCAGTGGTGAATACTATCCCTAGATATGGCTTGTGGACTTTCCACATCGCATTGAACATAAGTTTCAATCCATCTACTGATCCCCATCATATTTAACATCAAGTCAATTGTCCAATGTATTGTTGATACTTTTCACAACTAACATGTCCTAGCTAGGTGTGGGAATGATACTAGAGCGTGGTCATCATAGAGAATGGATCCTAAGATCTTCCAATTCTAATACTCAGCTCACTCACCATAAAGCTATCCTTATCAGGTTTTATATTTTTATTTTTATCCTATTTATTTTATCTTGCATTTTTCAACGTGTATAATAGCTTAAATGTTTATCATTCCTTTATGCACACAAGTTGTATAATGTTGAATGTTTGGAAAATATTTTACATGATTTCAAAATGTGATGAAAAATCTAATAAGTCATAATAATTTATATTGCACTATAATGTTATATATAAAATGCTTTACTCTAAATTTTATATAAAATATATTATGCCATGAAATGAAAAATATATCTTCATATACCCTATTAGGAATCACATTGGTTTAACTTCATTTGTTTTGAGTCTTTTTTTATTTTACCTTTTCATTATTTTATTTATGTTTTATTTCTAATTTATAAATTAGATTAAAAAAAAACCATAGACACATCCACACACATTCATATATAAATAGAGAAACAAAATAATTATTTTATGTGGTCTCAAGATATGTGATAATCAAGATAAAGGAAGAATATTAAAAATATCTCAAATTTATTATTTGTCTTTGGATGGGAGTGAAGTTATTCGTTATTCTCTTTTGTATGATGCATATCAAACTTATACTATCAAATCAAATCAATTTGATAGGGCCGATCAATTTAATGTTTTTGAAAGCTTATATGTATGAACCTCATTTTGTTTTATGTTTACATACTTATTTGATGGGAACATGGGATGGAAACATTGTTCATATGCACGTTAATCTTTTTAAATTTATATAAATTTCTATTAATGATGATTATTATTAACATTTAATTTAAATTACATGTGATTTCAAAGATATATGACTACAAGTTTATAATGACCTATTGTTTAAATTTGATATTATTTCTAACATTATTTTTATGCTATACAATTTTTATAATATGTTCATTGTTATTATTATTTTTATATTTACATGATCTTTACCCTAAAAAAATTCAGTATTTTATGTCTTTATCCATTTATATTGTGATGTGATCTTTATAGTGCATGTGTCAAGTGAAACATTCAGTTGAAATATATTTTATTTATATACATACTCTTCATTGTTTTATATCTGTTTAATAATTGCTTATTGTTATTAAAAACTTTTGTAATATTTTATTCAATGATTTCCATATTCAACATGTTGAATGAGTGTAGATTATGTTTAGGTAACATGGGAAAAAATGATGTTTTGCACACATTTCTCAAATTTTATATTTGTACACATTATTCTACTTAATAAAATATTTATTATATATGAATGGTATATTTTTTTTTTTTTGAGTTATGATCTTCACATGTTCACTAAAATATAGAAATGGGGACACGCAATACTCACTAATTATTTCAAAACTATGTTTAATTTTACAGCATGTTGAAACAAAAGGATTTATGATGTATATTAGAGATAAAGAGGCATGTATCATGACATGACCTAGAATCCTTTTATATACATTTGATTATAGCTTATTTAGCATGTTTTTATAGAGCTATACTAATGTTTGAATTTGATAGACCCATTTCATTGGTACGATGCGAGATCTTCAGGTCACTATTATGATTTCGGATATCATGGATGATGTTCACATTGAATTATTTTTATCCAGATGTATGTATACTACTTAATTTTGGATTTATTTTATCCTGATACATATATGAATACTTCACCTTTATTATTGTCACATATTTAGTAGACTTCTACATTACCTCTCTGTAGTTGGATAATATTGATTGGTTTTGATATGTTGACATGTTGAATGAAGGTTGATGGTCATATTATATTTAAATTGATGAAATGATGATATATTTAATAAAATGTTGGTTATATATGAATGATATATTTAATTTTTCTTGATTTATGAGCTTCACATGTTCACTAAAATATAAAAATGGGGACACACAATCCTCACTAATTATTTTAAAACTATGTTTAATTTCACGGTATGTTGGAATGAAAGGATTTATGATGTATATTAGAGATAAAGAGGCACATATCATGACTCGACCTAGTAGCCATTTATAGACATTTGATTATAGCTTATTTAGCATGTTTTTCTAGCACCAGACTAATGTTTGAATGTCATAGACCCATTTCATTGGTACAATGCAAGATCTTCAGGTTGCTATTATGATTTGGGATATCATGGCTGATGTTCACATTGGATTCTTTTTATCCATATGTACGTATACTAATTACGTTTGGATTTATTTTATCTTGATACATATATGACTACTTAACCATTATTATTATTATCACATATTTAGTAGACTTTTGCATTACCTTTATGTAGTTGGATAGTATTGATGGGTTTTGATATGTTGACATGTTGAATGTAGGTTGATGGTCATACTATATTTAAATTGATGCAATGATGATATATAAACTAGTGGATGTAATTTATGTTTTTATTATAGTTTGATATTTCCTTAGTCATTAGTGTTCAAGTACTATTCATGTATAATTTGTGGTTGTAGATACCCAAGATGACCTAGGCTAGATGATGAAGTTTTCACTTGGGATGATGAATCAATTCTTGAGTAGTCAAATAGGTTCTAACATGTATATGTATTTACAGTTTGATCTCATGCCATTGGATAAGTATATCATCTTCATTGTGCAGTAATTTTTTATTTTCATGCTTTAATTAGGCTACTATTTAGTTATCATGTATCAATGTGCTGCTGGTCAATTTTGTTGTGCCTACTAGATCTCCTAATTTTTTATTTTTCTCTCCCTCTATCTCAAATTTGAGAACTCATCTCCACCTTGACATTGTTGAGATATCTATTTTGTATGGTGACTTAAGCGTCCTAGGTTGACTCACTTAAACCCCCCTATGACCAAACTTGGACTATTGAATTGACCCAATGTTGTAATTAATGGTTCAAAAAATGTAATATTTAGATCTTATATTCTATTATCTTAAGGGATTTGTTGACTAGACTTTTATGAATATTGTATTTATTTTAGTTAGCACATTTGGTGCTTGCTATAGAGGTCAACATATTGGGGGATGTCTTTATCTCTCTTTATAATTTAATACGTAAATCAAATGGGTATCAGGAGGGTGCTTGGCATGTAGGGGTGGTGGGCGTGGTCAGTTAGTATGTGGGAGAAGAAGGAGACATAAGTAAAAAGCGTAGATGGATTTGGGTATTATTTTAGGATTTTTTTTAGTTTCTATTCTTTGACTAGGAAAATGCACTTGGCTGAGTGGATGTAGGTGGGATTTTTTCTTTTCTTGGGATCAGGGGTTAAAAATGGAAGGGGTTAGAATTTTATTTTGGCTATGATCTCTTGCTACTAAGGGGAATGTAGAGTGAATGGGGTATTTTTTGAATGCATATGATGACAAACAATTAAAACAAAGGAAAAATTTTATCCACCCCTGATTCATAGCCAATGGGGAATTCTATGTATACTTGGGTATGGAAAAAAATAACAAATATATGAAGGAAACTATGTTCCTCTTGAATGAAATATTTAATGAAAAGGTGGATGATGTGGGAGAAAGAAAGAAGGAGGATGACAAAATGGGATAGTGGGTGACAAGAAGAGAAGAAAATGAAAAGAGAGAAAGGAAATAAACCATTATTTTTTGGGAACACATCAAACCTTGCATTCTAGTCTTCTTGTCCTGGCAATCTGCTATTTTTTGCCTTCAAATTTCCAGTCAAGTAACTCATTATTATTTTTTCTAGTCTGGGATAATGTTTGACTGAATATAATGACCTAGGGTTGTTCTCATACATTTTATACATTAAATTATATAAAAAATAATTTGTTTCACCCCTATTTGGTGTAATTAATACCATTATGCATTTAAATCAATTTCCATACCCTATTATTCTTATGTGATCTAATTGAATCAGTTTTTTTTTAAAAGAATGGTTTTGTTGAAATGGTTGGATTGTTTTTCCTCCATCATTTGGATTAAACATAACCAATACCTACTACAAATTTAACTGATTTGGATAATAAATGCCATGGTTACAAAATATGATGCCATACCTTATTCTCCTATATGAAATGTTGTGTGAGTTTGCTTGATATAATGAAGGGTTATATTAAATCATTATAGGGGTTTTAGTCAAATTTTTGTTGACAAATATTCTTTTTTTGAATAGTTATATTCAATTGCCGTAGTTCTATTAGGTGGCACCATTTACTTTGGTAAAAATCTACAAAGGATTTATGTGGCAAAGCCTTGGCTAAATTTCTTAAATCTATAGAAAGAAAGTATGATTTAGAAGTAGATATGTTTCTATGTTATGGCTTGGTAAACATGTGTATTTATAATCTAGGTCATTGACCCTACTATTCATGTGGAATGATAAGTGGTTTTAAATTTTTGATTTGGGTTTGAAAATCATTATGGTCATTTATTTATTGGAATATAAGGGTTCGACTATAAATTAAAGCTAAAAATTGATTTGAGTTTGTCATTATGCTAATTAAAAAAGGGATTTCCTTTTTATTAAATGATTCAATTGAATCATTTAAATCATTGTGGTTTTAAGATCTAAATTGCTATATATATATATATATATATATATATATATATATATATATATATATATATATATATATATATATATATATATATATATATATATATATATATATATATATATACCAAACTCTGGTTTGCATTCGGATATCGACAAATCCCTATGGAAATCATTATTTTATAACAAGGGTTTCAACATGTAAAAGAAGACCATTATTGAGGTTTGTTGTTTTTTATAATATTATAACTAGATTATAATGATTTGAGAATAATATGAGGTCATGAGACCTTATGATGATTCGATGAATCTCATTTATTGATTCTTGACATAAAATTGATTTGCAAAGATGAATGATTATTGAAATCATTGCTTCTTAATTTTGAAATTATTCATATGGATGAAGGTATATTGAATGCTTGAATTACTTCATTTATGTTATCTAGTTTAATGTTTCTGAACTATAATGGCCTATTTCTTGGGTTGGGGATAATGCTTTTAGGTTATATGGTTTCTGATTCATATTTGTTTAAATGATTGTTTTATTTTATGGATATTGTATATGAATTCCTAGATGAGGCTTAAATGGCTTAGCTATGACCTATATTCTTATGTGTATGGGATATAGATTGGTAGCCAAGATATTATAGGTTGACTGTACACTTGGATGGTTCACAAGTTAATTTTTTTGAATGTTATGGACATATATTTATTTGTTAAATCCATTTTTATATCCTTCGAGAAACCTACAGTGGATATCCCCATTTTCAATTTATAAAAATGATGGATTTGGTTATTTTTATCTCATCTTGGGATGATATTTTTATTATTCATTTAATTTTTTCCCTTTTATTATTGTGTTGAGTTGTCTAATGGCTTGAGAACCCCAACTTGCTCAAAATACCTTTGTAACCCTGATTGTCAAAACCACCACCTAGGTGATGGATGGGCTGGTAAGGGCCACTAATGATTGGGATCATAGGGATAGAGATGAGTGTTTGTTTCATATCTATTTATGTTACTTGTTCCTCTTTGGACATGCTTGATGATGACCTATCAACTAAGGATAACCAATATCATATATTTTACTATTAGATGTACTTCTTCACATTAATAATAGTAATGTATTATGTTGATGTATATTCTACTTTTGGATGCCTCACTTTTCAATAGTTATAGTATTTTTATATGCAAATGGCTTTCTAGATAGACACGCTAAAACATTAAATATCTTTTAATATGTGCAAGATTAATTTATGTTGTTGACCTTGTTGACATTGTGGGTATGTTAAAAAAAAATTGACTTGAAGTAGAAATTATAAATTTATATCATTAATTATGAAGTTGTATTGTCTCATTTATGATGAAGGTTTATGTTAGATATTATTTTTATGGAAGTTAATTTTAAATCCCATGTTTTTGGTTACATAACCCAATATTTATCTATGAATGTTAGACCTTGATACTTCATAACAATGGTAATGGAAATTCAACAAATGGTTGTGAGACCTTACATATACATATTATAAAATGAGAAAATTAGAAATATACAAAGATAATATTGTTTAAATTCTTGATATTCTCATGCGTATAATCAAAATGTCCTTGTTATGCCATGATTAGTCATGATATTATAGTTAGGTTTATTATTTGGATGATGAATTCTGATTACTAATTTATCTCTAGTCTTTAATAACATTACTTAAGAAATTTATTTAATAAATTCATTAATATTTTTTGGCTTCATAAAATTTGAGTTGTACATATAATATGCCTAATAGTGGTAATCAATGTTCAAATTTATTGTTGAAGAAAGATTAGTATGTGTTTTTGCCTCACATTGGTAGCTATGTTGTAGACAATATATGGTTTTAACTTCTTACCTCTAAAACTTGACCTTTTTATAGTGGTTGTTGTAAATTCTTTACATTGTGATTTTGATGATTATGTGGTATACTCAATTAATAATTAGTTTTTCTATAGTTGTTAAGCATTTCATCCATTTGTGGGATGCTAATACCTAGTTACCATTATGTCTTTACTAGTAATAATAGACCCAATGTTAAGCTTGTTGTGGACTATTTGTAACCATTATTTTTGTAACCCTTATATGTACCATATCATGAAGAAATAACAATAAAATAGTCACTTCGTGATGCAATGGGTTCTTTGGTTGAATTTCCAAGATAGAGGAACTTAATGAAGTTAGATTTATTTAAAAGTTAATATGGAACTTGTTGGTATTGGTTTTTTATCACTTCCATAAGAAGGATTATTATATAAAATTTGTCTTAGCCTTGTATGCACTCTTCATATGAGAGACTTACAAGGAATAATATTTACATAATGAGTTACTAGTTACATTTTATCTTGTAAGAGGCTAGAAATTGTGTTATGGTTCATATATCTTATGGTTAAACTACTGTAATCATTCTTGTGGGTTAATAAGTGTAATCTTTGAGCTATTCACTACATCAAAAAAGATTTGTTGTTTCTTGTGCTAATAATTTATGTAATAGCTTTGAGATTTCCTAATGGCATGATAAACATTAGTTGGATTATTGTGACTCTTTACTCTACTTTAATCATTGAAGGTTTAGTTATTATCCTATAAGTTAGATAATCATGCATGGGATATGTTGTAAATATTATCTTGACTTTATTTTCTATTAACTAAACACTAGATGGAAAATCTTTTAAATCTACATGATCTATATATTAATATAGTAGATAGATGAAAATTATCGTTAAGTCCATAGCTGAACATATATCATTGATATGGTGTTCCTTATGATGTTGTGATCATTGTTAATTATTATCATCTCACATAATAGATATGCTTGGAAGTATTAGGTATCACAAACTAGTGTGGTGAGAAATGTTATTTGTAATTTGATAATGTAATTTCAAAATTTTTTTAGGGGGGTTGTTTCAACATGTTATTCAACATATTTAGTGTCAAATAATTTAATACACTTTTACTAATTTTTAAAGGGTTTAAACTTCAATTAGAATCATACTTAGTGACTCAATTATACATTTAAATTGGATATGAGGCCCCATTTAATGTAAATACATAGGTATCGACTCTATTCTAGTTGTTAATTCCTTCAACATGTGGTATGATAGACCCATGTGACTTTCACTACATATTAAGAATAAAGGATACATCTCATTTCATTGTGAATAATATTTTATATTTCTACTCACCAATGTTGGTATAAGAAAAGTGAGTGTGGTTTTTTAGGTTCTAAGAATTAACATCAAATGATATGTTTGAAACCTTGCAATGTGACTTCTAATTTGAAAAAAAAGTGTCATTCATATTGCAATAATTCAGTTAGTAACCCTTGAGACCTATTTGTAAAAGCATATAGACTTGTAGTCATGTACAACACCTTACAACTTTATACAAAGATCTCATTTATCTCATAGATCACACAACACTTTGGGATATATGCGAAGTCTATAACTTTCATGGTGTATTTACCCAGGAATGCCACATTGTTTCTTTGAAACCCTCATATATTTGTAATTACTTGAAAACACTTGACAAAAATTAAAATGTTTAAAATATTTTTTCCACTCATACTACAATGCTTTTAGATTTTGTATCCTCTTTCTAGCCTCTATTCATGGAATTAATTACTCATGTAGTATTTTGTGTTATAAAATAGAATAGAAAGTTTCTCTAATACTGTGCATCACGTTGATATGTTTTCATTTTATTATAGTAGAGCACATTACCTCATAGCCTTATGGAACATTAATATATTTTTGAATTTCTTATCTATATAACACATGTTACCAAAATCTTGTGCATGACTATTACACCAAAATTTCCTTTTCAAAATGTTTTTGTGAAATGGCATGTAGATGGCACAATTTATGCCTATGCCATCACATTATGTTTGTTAGTGATGATGAAATGAGCTCATAAGTTTATCTCCCTCAACCACTACCAATTTTAAATTGTATCTTACGAATCATAAATGTATATATACATATTGTAACTACACATCAAACATATATAAATATTTATAGATTTAAGACCACACATGTTTTGGAAATGTGGTTGTTGGCATTTTCTCCATCACTCAAACACATCTATAGTTATGTATTATTTTGTAGTAGTTTAAGTAGTTAGCAAATAAGTATTAACCTTCCAATAAAATATCTTGTAGTCTCAGACTTACTAACTCATTATACACAAATATACTCTTCATTATTATATATGTTGAATAAAAGTTATATTTTTTGTATATCAATTTTCCACTTTTTTATTTAATAGGATGAAATATAGGTTCTGGATGGTCCTATAAAATTTTACAAAAGCTAAAACATTTAATCTTGAAAGACACATCTCAATAAGTAGCCCTTATGGAACCAAACAACCAATAGACAACTAAACCTTATATTTTCAAAAGAGACACCCCTACCTAAAAAAAATTATAGCCAAAAATAGATATTTTTTTGCTAAACTTATGTCTCTAAGAATCAACCACACAACCTAAAAAATATTGAGAAGCCAAAACCTTACTCAACCACTCAGGATAAATACCTTCCTATGGAAACCTAGTTGCCATCGGTAAACTTTTGTTAAAGTTTCACCAACATTTCCATGGGGCCTACCTCAACTTTTAATCATCTTGTATGAGACTTCTGCTTTGAGCCTTGGTGAACAGAGGGTCATATTAGAAGACTAAATTGTTATTCTTCTATTTTTTTCCATTTTTTTCACCTCAGTCCACTCTCTGTTGTCTTATACAACTTTTGGTTAAACTGGTAAAGAACATTCAATTGATTTAAAAAGATAATATTTGTCTGCCACTGATGTAATATCATTTGGTTCTAACTTTAATATGTCAATCTATAAGTTCACCTCCATAGAGATATCTAGATCAAAGGTCTCTAGACTTGAGTCTACAACCTTCCAAGAAGTGTTAAAATCTACTATCAGGTCTCCTCTTGAATGAAGAGGAATTATAAGGTTCTGATTTGAAATATGGGATTTGAGATCATCTGAAGAGATGGTTGAATTGTCACTTTCAGAAATAGCCATCACAATAAGGTGGGTATGAAGGAAATCCTTCCATCAATAATATTATTTGCTTATTTTGAAGGTGTTCCAATTTACATCAAATGGTCATTATTAACTGAACTTTGACAACAAAACTACAATCCTTCATAGTCAATAAGTTGAGGTCATGAGTGGTCTCCTACTTGAAAAATAATATTTTCAGCTAGATTCTTGGAGGTTTAAATATTCATTAGGATCTTGAGAAAATTATTGTGGATAAAATAATTGGTATCTATGTAAGTTTGTAGAAACTCACCCATGTATTTACCAATTTATTTAAAACTAGATTCAATCCAAAAGTGAAGAGGTATTTGGGTTAGGCAAACCCATATGGGTTTTACATTGAGTGGATCAGTGAGAGGTGTTGAAGGTAGATGATCATGGTTTCAAGACCAAAGGGTGGTGGTTCAGGCTGAAAATGTAGTTTTGAATCTTCTTCTTGTCTATAATCAAGATAAATTTTAGTTGAAAATATTCATTAATTCATGAATATTCACTTTTTAGGAAGTTATATTTGGTAATTTTTTCGAGTAGTACATAGGATCCATTTATCTAAAATTTTTAGATGTAATTTTTTTAGGGGTTAGGTCACCAATAATTTATAATAATTATGGAGAAATATATGTGATTCAGTTTATATATATATATATATATATATATATATATATATATATATATATATATATATATATACACATATATATACATATATATATATATACAAGGCTTGCCATATAAGTCTCATTTTTTAAGTCATCAGCATCATGTGTTGTGACTTGGTAGCATGATGTCACTTGATAACATGAAACTAGTCGGCAACATGCTACCACTTGACAACATGCTGTCACTTGGCAACATGATGTCACTCAAGAACATGCTACAACTTCGTATCATGCTACCACTCAATAGCATATTTTTGTTTGATAACATGCTATCATTTGGAAATATGTTGCCATTTGACAACATGCTATTACTCCATAGCATGATGACACTTGATAGGAGAATGCCAATTAGTAGAATGCTCTCTATTGATAGCATGCTACCAATGAAAATCATGCTACCATTTTTTAGCATGCTACTGCTCGATGGCACGCTATGATGTAATTCAACAACATCTGGAAGCCATATTTTTTTCATACAGATTTGGTTTGAGGCAAAATTTTTTAAATTGTATAGATTTTTGAGAGGAATCCAAATTTCATCATGTTGACAAGTGGATACATTTTTTTGGGTAAAAACATGTTGTTAGATGACAACATGCTATCAGGTGGTAACATGATGCATTGTAATTAAACACCAACTTTTAGAGGCCATAACTTTTGCATACAAACATAGTTTGAGAAAAAATTTAAAAGTTTGTATATATATATGAGAAGAATCCAAATCTTAGCATATTTTTAGGTGGAAAAATGTTTTTGGGTGGTAGAATGCTATCAAGTAATAACATGTTATCTGGTGGTAGCATTATGTGATGTAACTAAACACCAAATTTTGAAGCCCACATCTTTAGCATCTAAACTCGGTTTGAGGTGAATTTTTTAAAAAAATTGTATATCTCTTCAAGAGGAATCTAAATTTTAAGATGCTACTAGGTGGTAGTATTTTATCAGGTGATAACATGCTATCAATTGATAGCATGTTGTTGGGTGACAAGATGATGCATTTCAACTGATCATTAATTTTTGGAGGATGTAACTTTTACATACAAACTTGGTTTGAGATGATCTTATTTTTTGAAATTGCGTATATATTAGAGGGAAATAAAAAATAAAATAATATTAAGGTTTAAGAAAGAATTTCTATAATCTTTTTAAATTTATCTCACAACCTATTTTTTTTAACTATGTAGATGGATAGTTGTATGAAAAACTAAAGAAGGCAATTTTTTTTTTTTTTTTTTTCATATTCACCAAGGATACAAATTGGATTCACCTCAATAAAATTAAGGGGGTTACTAATATGATCTCTTAAAATGAACCCTCTCTTGAATATAATTGAAGACAATAATAAAAAAGCTTTTTGCACATGGGTATATTTCATGTCTACCTTTTAGTAGGGGTTTCCAATGCTCTAATATCTAGGCATGAAGATTTTGAAGCTTTGGATAGTGATCCATGAATATGTAGATAATCCATTTGGATGAGAAGTATTCTTTTGATATGAGTAATGTGTCAAACTCCTCATAGTCGATGATCACTAGTAGGCCTAGGTTTACAGATTTGAGGTTTGGGATCTTCTCTTTGTGATGGGTTTTGGGAGACTACCTCAATGAGGGACTTGATTCCTAACTTCTAGATTAAGATGTCTACCATAGCTTCTAACTCTATGACATCCATACCTCTTTTAACAATAGTGTGAAAGATGGCATTTTATCTTTAGGGCTCCTATCTCCGGGAATATCATAGTCAAAATGGATGATCTAGCCAGGAGGGGGTGGTTGGACGGGTGTTAGGGACCTACTATAGTAGTTGAGAGCTGTTGAAACTAGATAGGGTATAATAAACCACTTTAGTTCTTGAGGTGTTTGAGATCTCTTTGGGTGCAAATGCAATTGAGTGATAGGGAGCCATTTTGTAACGCTTTTTTAAATCAATTTTCCACTTCTTTTGAGTTTGTTTGGTACATTAGTCTAGCTAATTTGTCATGTACATTCTAAAATCCTTCGCTTATCTGTAAGTGTGGCTTTGTCCACCACATACCTAGTCCTAGGCACCACGACATAGATCATTCATGTACTTAGACATTCTAATTTGTAGAAATATCTATATCCTCTTATAATGTTTTACTTTTAAATGTAGTCTTATGACACCTAATTTATGACCAAGCATGCACCTCAAAATAGATGAAATTAAAATTTATTTAAAATTATTATTGATATGTTTTATTTGTTTATATTTTTGGATTATTAATTCAAATTGGATATTATTTTAGTATTATGATGACTTTTAAGGCTTGATCCTTCTTATATCCATATTTTTGGAAACCCTGCATTAACATCATTCTTATCATGTCACATTTTCTTGGGTCACCTTCAAATTCATTTATGCGCATTTTAACCTTCCATCATTTTAGTTCTTATTCATTAAAAGTTTGTGTGAGTAACAAAATCACTAATGTTGAATTCAATTGACTTGTATGTAGACAAGGAATAAGATTTATTTTATCATTAAATACGAGGAAGAAGTATCATTTTTAAGTTAACATCTCATTGAGAGAATGCTCGAGTAATTTGCTTGGGTTATTTTTGTTATATATTTTCTATAAATATTGATATTCATGTATATATTTTTGTTATGTATTTTCTATAAATATTAATATTCATGTACATATTGAGGGGTTTGATAAATTAAAGGGGGATAGTACACATTGGCAAATAACTATATGAGTGTACACCTCATTAATCAATTCTCATTTGAAATTTGTAAAAAAAAATAAATTCAAAAAAAAAAAAACTTAAAATCCCATAAAAAAAAGAGTTGATAGTCTTATACCTTCTTACATGTTTGATTAAAAAATTACTTAAATATTATAATATTTATGATGCTTAATTAAATTTCGGAATACTTTACGCATTGAATTAATAAATAAGACGAGACGGATGCTGCAAACCCACACAGCAATAGGGTTTAATCCTTAAAACCTGCTTTAAGATTGTAAAAATTTGGAAGATCTTATGGACAACATAAATGCCCAAAAGCTAAAGAAAATTTGTCGTGGATGACGATTTACTCCGAAATAGAAATAAGTTAGTCCACATTGGCTGTGAAATATATTAATGTTTCTCAGAGTTGAACAGCCTAGATTATTATTAAAATGACTGTTTAATTACGTGGAATTTAATTCCATGTTGTGGGTCACATGATTATAATTTAATAATGTGAAGGTGTTGGATACAGCAATTTGCAGCGAAGACTACTGTTTCACCTCCCATAATCTTGCATGCTACAAACTTCGTCGCCACCTCCCATAAACGTGGAGAAAATTTCATGGTCACAGCTGCATTAATTCCATACCTTTCTCCATTTCTTGTTTGTTGCAGTTTATCGAACATGATTACATACAAGGCTAATTGAATACGGTAAAAAATTGGAGTGATAACGATATAAAATTTAGGGCCAGTAATATAAGAAAATTGCAATAGAGAACCATACAAACGAAAAAATAACTTTCGCCCAGCCGTCCATTTGGGTCCAGGTGGTCGTCATAATGATCGAAGCCACGTTCTGGATTTTTAACCAATACTGTACCGCATCCTAAAGTCGTTGAAGGCCTAAAGAATTACGATTCCGAAGTTCAAAGCGTGATTTACACGTTGTAAACAAGTTCGGCGATGGACGGTGCAGGGCTGTTGGCTTGATTAGCGTTTTTATTTTAGTTTGTCCGTACTATATCTTGCATGTGAGTGATTTTCAGAAAATCACATCGCATAAAATTGATTTATTAAAGGAAAAAGATGATAGTTTTTTTCGGATTGATGTCAATTTGGGCACCAAAAAAGAGGTTAGATTTCAAAGATTTAATGTTTATATAGTTTATATGGTAACAAATAGTCTTTCAGAAAAATTATGTTATAATTATTGATTTTCAATGTTTCGTATCATTATTTGGGATTGTTTATTAGGGGAGAGAAGTGAAACATGGAATATCATGATTTAGCATCTCATAAAAGTTGAAGAAAAATTATTGTTGTAAAGAGTTTTCAAAAAGAAAAATTAGCCGTTACAAAAAAGTAACTAAAAAATAAACAATCAAACAACCAAAAAGGAAATATGATTGCATTTAAAATTATGCAAGTTTAAATAAATTAGTTGTGGAAGTATTTTAAAATTGTAAATCTATCAATATTTATAAGACCTAATATTATAAAATAATATGAATAACCTAACGTACACTAAGATAACTATAATATTACTAAATAATATAGAATAGCTATATTATAAGTTAGAACTATAATAATTCTATATTATTTAGTAATATTATTGTTATTCTTAGTGTACGTTAGTTGTTTGTAATATTATATAATATTAGGTCTTATAAATATTTATAGGTTAGTTGTTTGTAATATTATATAATATTAGGTCTTATAAATATTTATAGATTTACAATTTTAGAATACTCTCACAATTAATCTATTTAAACCAGGTTAATTTTAAATGCAATCTTATTTCTTTTTTGGTTGTTTGCTTGTTCATTGTTTGGTAATTTTTTTATAATGGCTATTTTTTTAAGAAACTCTCTACAACAACGATTTTTCTTCAGCATTTATGGGGTAGGTCATGATGTTCCATGTTTCGCTTCTCTCCCCTGACGAATGATCACAAACATTGATCTAAAATACTAAAAATCAATAATTTTGACACAATTTTTCAAAAAAAAAAAAATTGTTATTGAGGTTAGATTCTTTTGATTGATCACATCTTGGGATATACATTTTATCAAATTCTTGTTTTCGATAAAATCTAATTTTTATATATACTATTGGGTTATTTTATGAACCAAATTTATTTTTTTTGTTTATTTAATTACTTTACTAAGATAGTTGTCAGTTTAATTAATACCCGTTAGTTCGTTTCTTTATAACCAATTCGAGTAAGCTTTTTAAAAGCTTATGAATGTACCAAAAGAATTGAATGTTGGTTTTCAAAGTATTTTAATTATTATTCCTATGATACTTGGGGACATCAGTGGAATCAAAGCCATGGCAAGAACTTTTTTAATGAAGAAGGAATAAATTTAAGTACCCTGATAAAATGGAAGAACAAATTTGAAGAGTCTGGCAAAAGGATATACATACATACATATGGTATGAAGTTCTGAGTATTTTAATTTTTATTTAATTTCAAATTTATTTTCAACTCATGCACAAACGTACAGCGTCAAATATAAAACGTATGCATATGCTAGTTCGAACAGCTTGGGTATTCACTTGCATTTTAAACTACTTGTGTAAATTGAATGTTTTTTTTTTGGATCTCAAGCAACTATAGGACAACTAGAATTTGATCTATAATTCATATGTACAATGCTCAAAATAAACTTGTACAACCCAAAAATTCATGCTTCATTTCTATAATCAAGGAAGCCCAACAATTTACAGTCGTAAGAGTTCTATGGCTTCTAAAAATGACCAGCAATGATCCCACCAACATTGAAAGTTGTTTACAAATGAAATTATTTGATCCTAACAGTGGTATGGCATAATACAGTGTATTATGGTGCAAAAGTCTTTTTTATTGTTCTATTTTCCATTTGTACATCATCTTCCAAGCAAAAACTGGTGTAACACAACAATGACATAGTAGTGTTTTCATGTATTTCTTTACTGGTCATTTTGTCGGCTCCACCTGAAATCACGATGCATTTGATTTGCCATTAAACTAGAATGGATAGCACGTTTTTCACATGAAAAGTAAAATTTTGTGAAACTTATTTTGCGAATGTTTTTTTTCTTAAATTTTCCTCACATCCGAAAACTATAGTTTATTTAAAAAAATGTTCCTCTATTTTATAAATTTAGACATAGAGGGATTGATAAATATAATTTTGATAGTCACTTGTCTAAGAGAACATCATGGATTCAAAACCAAAAAAATTGAACATTTTTTTACATTTGATTTTTTTGGAATATATTTTTTTGAAAAGGGAATATTCTATTTTCAAAAGTTTTGTAAAGAGAAACATGATATATAATTGTGTAATAAGAGATATAAGGTGTGATTATTTTTTTAAAAAAATCCATAAATCCTTTTTATAATGAATCTACTTATCAGGGTCAAGGCAAAACCCCAAGTAACATTCATTTTGTTGTTATTTTACCTTTTTGTAAATCATGGAAAACATTATAAGCCTTGTCTCTAAACATGGTAGATTATCAATTTTTTTTTAAAAATGAATGGAGTAGGAACATGGAAAATACCATCATTTTCAATGACTTATGGAAAATTCTAGAGAAAGAGACCAAACCACCAATTGAAGTTAGAAAATTGGTTGAGTAAAAGAAATTGATAATCATGCACTCATACTATTAAAATAATTCTATCATTCATATATAGGGCGTTAAAACTGGTGCATGGAAAGCCTGGAAAGCATTGAAGGATCTATATAACAAATAACATGTCTATAAGAATATTGATCTCTTCATGAATTTAATTAATAATGAGCTTAGCATTGATGAAGATGTATCTAAATATCTCTCCCACACGAACACATTAAAAATAGAATACTACACAACTTGTGAAAAAATAGATGATGACATGTTGATTTCTATCACACCAAATGGCCTTAGTTCTACACATAAATTTTTTGTTGAAATGCTACAAATTAGTGATAAGCTTAACGGTTCCATATTTGACTCTATTTTCAAGTTGTATACTCGGCATTAGCAATAATTTGTATAAATTAATAGTATGCCTACTGAAGATACTCACTATATAAAGAACATGTCCCATCATAGAGATCATTGCCCTGTATAATGATAGTTTCAAAAGCATTCTTTGAAAAAATATCTAAATCAATCTTCAAAACACTCTCCATACCATTGTAGAAGGCCTCTACACCATTATCATCAACACTCTCAAAGATATTAAAAATGCAAACATAATTATATGCATTTTTATCATTTTTTTAGTTATTTTAATTATTCAACTTATTATAGATCTCATCAACACAAGAAAGAGATCAAATGTTTCAAATGTTATGTTATTGGACATCTTATAGATGTATGTCATTCTCAATGACCTTGCTTTCCATATGAAAATAAAGTTGAGGCAAATTATTTGGATTATTATATTGTTAGATATTTTGGTTACTACAACTATTCCAATTATCCTAACTCTTCTTCTGATCAAGAGCTTCTTATATGGTTGAGGTTTATTGTCTTGATAGACTCGATATCTTGTTCTAAGTGATCAGTGATTCACCCATCTTATGCCAGCTACTAGGATCAATACTGGGATTCTTATAGTACTTATTTTTAGGCTCTTGTTCTTGCTTTTAGTTTCATTTTTGGCTTTCTATAGCTACTATTCATGACTTGAAATAAACATGATTATTTGATTTTCTTTCTCTTATTGTATGACTTGTCACCTCTCACCTGATAGGTGGATAAGATATAACATTTGATTGGTCTTCCATCAATCATTACTGACACTACCAATTGATAGTGGTTGTTAGCACCTTTACTTTTATCTAAAGGTCATCAATGTTTGCTGAATATTAAGGAGATGTGCTATATGAAGTTTGGGTTGGTCACTTTGATGAGATTTTAGGTGGAGCATTATGTGGATTGATGTAGTTAGATAGGCTTTGATCATATTCTACTATAGTATGGTATGATGATCAAAGGGGCTGAGTCGGTTTTAATCATGTTAATTAGTGTTTTATGCCATAACTTGTAGGAAAGGATTTTATATGGAGTGACATTAGTTTTGGTCAGTAGCAAGATGTATAGTACACCAGTTATAGTTGCTTCAGATTTTTCTTGATTATTTTAGTGTAATTTATCTTATTATTTCATCTTATATACCCTTTGGATCAGAGGGAATTTTGTTAGGTCATTTTATGATCCAAAGTTGTTATTTGTTTATTTAATTGATTTAATATGTTATCTATCAAGCTTGTTAAAACTTGTTAGTTTATTTGTAACCAATTTGAGTAATATTTTTAAAAACTAATGGATGTACAAAAAAATTGATGGTTGACATTAAATATATTTTACTAATTATTCCTCTAATAGTAGTTCCATCATAAATAAAATTATATAAGAAAAATATTCAAAACATTGGAATTGATAACAAATGCTAGTGTAGGGTTGTATGGAAGTAAAATGTAACATTTATAGCTTGCATGCAACAATGGTAAAGGATACTTATTGTAGTGTCATGAACTATATAAATATATAGTGTATGGTGAAGGTTGCCTTCTCCTCCCCAGTCCAATACTCTGCCTCTGACAAACTGTAATCTCAAAAAAATACATTAATGAAGCTCAAAGTCCTTGAAAATAATCCAAGAACAAAAATAATTTGGATGAAATTATAGTGTATAAAAGCACTTAAAGTACAACCTATTATCACCTTTGAAAATAATGAGATTGAAGAATATGTAGTAGCCTTTACAAAGTGGACATTAATTTACAAGTCTATGGTGTGACATCCTTGTGAAAGTGAGTTACAAATATGGATAATGGATAATTGGAAGGTGAATGGGCATCTTGAGATTCACATTGACATCCAAGAGTTTTTCATTTCTATATTTTAATTTGAAATGGCAAAAATAATATTTTTAAATAGAGACCTTGGTATTTTATAAGATTGGGGATATTAATTACTTTGGGGAAAACCAGTTTCAATTTTAAATAAGAGGATATAGTATTACTTCCAATCTAGACAATAATTTTTTACATCTTTGCACACTTATGGGTAGAACACACCATGCTAAGGTTTGAATCTCCCTTGGGAAGATGATTCATATTTTTTTTTAAACTCTAAATTACATTTAGAGGTAAGAGCAAAGAAGAAATTTTTTGTGTGAAATAAAATCATAATTTAATATCATAATTAATAGAAATTTACTAATTTTTATATTCAAAAATCAATCTAAATGGTTTTTTTAAATTTAATTAAAACTTATAAAAAAAACACATTTAAATGAACATAAATAATTAATTATATAATTTATTTTAGTTAAAACCATTCTTTTAAAAAAATTATGTTTATATTATAATTTCTAAAAGATTAAAAAAGATTATAAAATTTTAAATATATCTACAAAAAAAAATTAAATTCTAAATTGAATAAAATGTAACAAATATAAATCAAATATAAAAATAATATATTATACTTTATAAAAGAATAAAAATTATTATAATATTTTGAATTTATCTACTAAGAAAATTTTACATTTTCAATTAAATTAAATGTAAACAGTATAAATTTATAGTTTAATTTCTTTCTAAGTTGTAGAATACGTTTAAAATAGTTTAAAACATTTTACATACCATCAAATTCCAAACATGATACATGCTCAATACATGTAAAATTTCTATAAATGAAATAATGGTATTAATGCTTCATGTGCATGACTTATGTGAAAGTGTATTCCTATTTTTTTTTAGATTATTGAGGGTTAAGGGTCCCTCACCCAAAATATAAAATCAAATTATAAATAAAAGTAATACATTTCTGATAACATACATAAGAAGGTGGGAGAAGAAAAATGGCTTAAGAAGTCAGCAATGAACCAATATAAAATACAATACATAGAAGTGCCAGCCAAAGAGGTCAAATCAGAACCAAAGAGTAACCAATAGAAAAATGAGCCTATGAAGGGATAACACCCAAGAACTAAAACTTAGACAAAAAATAAAACACAAGCACATACATAAAATACATACAAGAAGAAAATGACTTTATCATTGGGGTAAACAAGAGTTCTCACCGCTTAACCTCATTGTTTTCTAGGAGGGGTCAAAGCCTAACACATCCATAGATAGGTTTCCTAGTTCATCCTCAGTAGGTAAATCTAATAAAACTCTCAAATTAGGGGTTGAAAAGTTTGACTCAAGCCAATTCAGCATGGCCGAGGAAGTCACTTGTCAAGTAAAAGCCAATATAGGCTCATTGGGCCTTGTGTCCATGATCATTAGTAAGGGTGAGAAGGGATGGAAACCACATATGGCTACTTGAGAATTTGAGTAGCATCAAGCACATGAGAGAAATGACCCAACCTTAAGATATATAAAAGGGATAGTAGGAGAGCTTGTAGGGAGCTCACATTCAGATGGGGAATAAATCTTGTAGTAAGAGAGGGGGAGAAAAGGTGACCCTATAATTTATCCACAAAGGCAAAATCAATGTTGAGCTATGCCTTGGGATCTCACCAAATAAATAAGGGAACAATGCCATAGTTATCCTTTCATGAGAGGGGAAATGCTAACAAGCATTTGACTAGCATATCCTCAATTTATTATTGCCATCCAATCCTTTATCAAGGATTTATCGATCATACCACTACCTCCTTTCACATTTTCTTATCCTCCATAGCTAAAATAATGTTTATTATGAATAAGGAAGTGATGTGGACATTAACCTTGACCTTGTAATGGGTATTTAAGAAAACTAGGATGAGTATGTCTTTGCCGACCTCCATTACTAGCCCAAATTGAATCACAAATTCCTTATTAAGATGGGCCTACCTAACATTGCCCTCAAAATACTTTTTCATCTTTTTAGAATATAAACTTAGTAAAGGCTCACTAATGGTAATTCAAACCTAGTGTTTTGTCTCAGGCAACTCTCTATTATTGATCACCCAACACAAGAGGATTACTCAAATGTAATGCCCTTAATTTGAAGTATTTAGACTCGTCATAAAGGTAGGATATGATACTTTAGACTCTAACATGTGTGAAGCACAAATAAGTGATGGATATAAATAACTAATGAGATAGGTCAAATCAATAATATGATTCCCAAATATCAACAAGGGTAAGGGGAAAGAAGAGTTATAAATTTGTCAAATTTTCCTCAATCCAAGTATCCCAAGTTTTTTCCATAACAAGCTCTGAAAATTGTGAGATAACTTGATTGGCAAGGAAATATTCTATAGCATTGGCCTCACAATAATAGTGACATGCTTTTATGGAATTAAGGGAACTTCAAATATTCCAATCCTTGCCTAATATATTTTTGATGTTCCGAGCATAAGCCCCACAATTGCATAATTCTTGGATATAAACCATTGAGTACCCTTCCAAGATTACCTTCTAAAGAACATATTTCACTATTAGATCCACATTAAAGGCCAATGCTTGAACCTCAGCTTTATTATTGGTCCTATCACCTAATTTTAGTGAGGATTTTATTACTATATGACCTACATAGTCTATCATTATGAACCATGCCTTGAAGCACTAGGGTTCCCCTGAACAACCCCATCAAAATTGAGCTTGAAGAAGCCCAAGGGTGGAGGAACCTAAACTAAATATTTTGTCATACAAGCTGCTTTTCCAAGAAATCTTGGCCCATTAAATGGGGGTGTCTAAGTAGTAGATACCAAAATTAAATGACATATGTTTCCCATCTTTTTAGAATCCAATTGGTCCTTTTAGCATGATAAGATCATTTTTTAGACATTACCACTTTAGCTCTATGGATCATCTCCTCCAATTGGTTGGCTTTATTCTCCAAAATCCTCTAATTACATTCTTTCCAAAACATCCAAATTATAATGGTTGGGGAAGACATCTAAAGAATTAAAAAAGTGGCTTAGTAGGCTCTGATGGCCAAGAGGAAAATGCCAAGAGGAGTGATCTAGGGTCAGCCCATCTCATCCCTAGTTTGGCACACATTGAACTCTTTCACTGACCTAAAAATGGGAAATCGAACAATAGGTGATTTATATCCTCTTCCTCAAAAAGGAATAAATAACAACAAGAGGGATATTACACTGTAATCTTTTGTAACCTATCAAAAGTTATTATTTTTTCCCGAGTACCCAACCAAACAAATGCCCCATCCTTGGACATGCCACTTTTATTCCATCACATCATTTTTTCTTGAGTAAAAGAAAATTCCATGTAATCTGACATTGTATCATTCATATTGGTAGAATATTTACTAAATTTGGTTTTTACCACTGAATTTAATCATGTTTAGAGTTGGTGAATAATTTTCTATTGGAAAGTATTCAAGTCAGAATCTTGTTTTGATTTTTTGGGATTGACAAGTCCCTCGAATCTTTTCATTTACATTTGATCATACCTACACATAAATTCTGACTCCAATTACAATTCCACAAATTCTTGGTATCCTCTAGCTATTAGACTTCTTAAATTGACTTATGACTATTTTAGGATTCACCCCATAAATTTTATTTTCTCCCATTATCGATGATCTAGGAGACATGATAATTTATTATGAAGCAACATTTTAAAATGAAATTCCAAATGTGAGAATCTAAGGGGGGTTATGAATAGATAAAATATTAGTGGTATCATGATCCTAGATGTCTTTGTGTTGAAATAGCCTATTCCATAGATCCTAGGGCTGGGAGATCATACTTGACACAAGCTTTACACTTAGAGCCAAATTTTGCAATGTAAGTCTTTTGATCCTAGCACCACCCCTGCTTGAGGCAAGCAAAATTCATACCATTTCAACAATGGGACATATTTTTTTTGGCTTTTTCCCTTGCCACATGAAATTATTCATTATCTAATTGAACATATTTATGACTTTTTATAGAGGGTGAAAAAAAAACTTGATATAGAATTAGAGGTTGCTTATAATAGATTTAATGAGGGTGATTATACCAATAAGAGGGAACCACTTACCTTTCCAAGCCTCCAAATTGACACAAAATTACTCTATTATGTTTTTCCATAGACTTGCATTATCTACTCCCTCAAAGAGGGTAATCCCTATTTACTTTTATGGAAGATTATCAATCGTCAAGTTCATGATGTCAATAATATGGAGTTAGACTTATCATTTACATTCATGAACTAAATATTTTTTTTTTCATGAATTTATTATCCCAAAGAAGCCTCATAAGTGAACATGATATGTTTGTAATTATGATTCCTGAGAGCATTACCAAGACTAGAAAATAAGGTATCATCAACAAACTATTGATGCATGAATTTGTCCATCCCTAGTGTCAATTGTATCTCATTCAAACTGCCATCAGAGGGAGGCCCTTAAATTGACTTGCTTGAGGATTCAATCATTAGGATGAAGAGGAAAGGAGATATGGGATCCCTTTTCCTTGAATCCATGGATGTTTTAAAGAAGCCATTTAATTCACCATTAACCAAAATAGAAAATTGTAGGTTGACTATGTAGTGGAAGATCTAGTTGCACCATCTTTTGTGAAAGCTTGAAGTTTTCTAGAAATTTCAATAGGACATGGAAGTTCACCTTATTATAAGATTTACTAATATATAATTTCATAATAATCTCTTTTTTGTGATTACTTAGAAGAGAGAGAAAATTATCGTGGGCAAAAATGACCCTATCTTGAATCTATCTTCCTAGGATAAATGCCCCTTGTTTACTAGAAATTACGTTATCATGTATGGGTTTGAGTTAGAAATAACTTACTTTGTAAATGGTATTATAAATTTTATTGAAGAGATAAATAGGCCTAAAATTACATAAAGGGGAATGGAACTCATATTTTGAAACCAAGGTGATAAAGGTATAACTAATAGCTGCGAAACATTTTTTTTTATCTTAATCTAGTTTTCTTGCACCATGATGACCACCTCATATCTAAAAATGTCCTAGAATATCTAAAGAAAGCCATCAGGAAACCATCCATCCTATGAACCTTAATTTTGGACATAGAGAAAATAATGACCCTAAATTATTCTAGATAAAATGTTCCCAATAACTTTTCATTCTATTGGGAAGAAACAAGTATACTAATGTAGTTGAGACCATTTGATTGAGACGTAATGTTCAAAGCCTCAATACTACACAACGCTTGAAAACAATCATCTAGCTCAATTTGTATGTTATACTTGGTCTCAATTACGCACCTTACATTTTTTAATATTATAATTGTTATTAACTAATCTCCATGCATGGGTGGAGATGTGAATTTTGTGTGTGTTTTTGTCTCCCTCCATGAGCCATTGTTCTCTTCAATTTCTTCCTAGTAAACCTATTCCCTAATGTGTATTTTAGATAAGTAAGATAGAAGGGATTTATCTTTATTATAGAGTTCCATATCTATGCCCATGGTAAACATAATATGATTGACATCACCTAAATCATCTTCTACTCTTTCCATTTCTTTGAAAAAAAATTTGAATGAAGATTGGTTCCAAGATTTAATGAAATTTATACCTTTACTCATATTGAAAATCTTGGTTTTGAACATGAAGGGGGACTTATCTCACCAATCATTGATTAGGTCCTAAATTTTTATATCCAATGACCCCATTAACTCAAATTTAAATGGCCATAGTATGACACTTTACAAATCTACAAATTAGCTTCTGAGACAGTTTTCCACATGCACCCTAAAAGGGGACCATAGGATTACTAACCCACCCAATGCTCAATTTGAATCCTTAAACAACCTATTTCATCATTACTAGACATTGGTCATCTAGTCTGTCTCCTCTTGTTATTTTCATTTGGTTTATTACAACAAAATATTGTTAAAACCTAGCTTCTACAGTTGACACCTTACCATATGCCTTTTTTTAAGGGCATTTAGGCCCCTAACATTCCATTAAAAAAACTTCATGGCTTGGCAAAGGGGAACTACACACTCACTTAGTAGAGACTATAAATTGTTCACTAGTGGATTGCTTACCATTGGAGACTTAAGCTATTTTGATGTCCTTGCTCAATTTTTGGGCTTTTTTTTTTTTTTTTGTGATCAATTGTTTGGGTGAGATTATACGTAGTATTTTTGAGATAGAGAGTGAGGATATCTGTGGAATTCAATTATTCATTATTGCTCATATACCATGTAATGGGGATAGCTATAAATCTCCCACCTAGCCAAAATCCTCAACTTCAATTTGAAGCACTTCATCTAAGGATTCATCTTTAGTGGTGACCCCTGGAATTCTTTCAATGTAACCTTTGAGATTTTGATCCTTATTTGAAATGAATATGATCTTTTTAACATGTATGCATGGGATAGGCCCTAGTCACTCTTTAATTTAGCTCTTAAAGGTAATGTCGCTTCGAATTTAGGGTCTTAGGAGGAAAGATGAGTGCACGGCCTATGTAGGGAGGTTTTTTAGTGTTGTGGCATAATAAAGTCTCTGACTCGGGACGTGATTTAGGTTTGTAGGCTTGGACAATCTTTTGAAGAGTGTCTTTCAGTAGGCATTGATTCCAAATGTGCCCAATCTACCTTCAATTGAAGATTTTGAAACTATTATTTTCAACATCAATTCATTGTTCCCATGTCCCTCCCGAGGATTGGATAAAATTACATTTAGGGATTTTTTCCTTTAGATCACAAAAAAATGCAACTTCAAGCATATGAAGTAAGAACACTTTTACTCGTGATCAGATTAATGTAGATAGAATCTCCAATCAATGACCCAATTTTTTTTGACAAATTTCATTCTAATATTTCCTTGATATTCCATACAAGTGGATCCAAACTAAGAAACATCATTATTTTGCTGCAAGTGGGTCAAAATTAGGGCATCACTCTTAAAGCCAGACACCAACATCCTCCATCATCTAAGGCCTGCCATCCAAAATTCCCTATTTATTTTATGTAGACGGGGAAATAATCATGAAAAACCTTTTTGGGAGAAAACTGAGGGGGATCCCTAAACTCTAGGTGGAAGCCATCCAAGAATCCACAGCTCTAATAGTGGGTGAATTCCCAATGAACTTGTTGATTGAACTCTTGGCCTTCAAGAATTCTAGGCTTTCCTCAAAACTTTCGTTGTCAAAGAAAACTATTTTTTGGGGAGATGGATGGTAGCTCACTTCCACTCCATGCTCTATGGTTTGGTTTGAAGGGAACTTCGAATGTGTGACCTCAACCCAATTGACAGGTCGTAGAAAAGGCTTGCTCTTTTCTAGCAAGATGTAGTTTGCTCTAGGTGGAACCTTAGATGGTTTCTTTGCCATGAGCCGGGCTTCTTCCTAATGCTCTTGATTGCTCTCCAACTGCTCACCGTCTTCCCTTAATGGATACATTTCCTAGATCACTTTCTTAAACTCACGCTTGGAACTCCTTGTAATCTAGCTAGATTTAACCGCAATACACCTCATACGATTTTTCTACTTCCCCTACTAACATGCTTTTTTAAATTTATTACTTACTACCTATTATATCGCATGTTCTTTTGATACTATTACTTTACTATTTTTTATTTTTATTTTTTTAAAATCTTGTCATACATATAATTGTTCTTAAAGAGATGAGTGTTGATTCTTATTATATAAGAGCTTTACATACCAATTAGATGCATCAAGAACTAATTCGATATAAATTTCATCTAATGTAAGACTAAATAAATATCATCTTAAATATATTATGTCTTATCGACTTTGAACATTTTACTTTGATGAGATCTAAACAAGACAATACTGAAACTATCTGCCTTGACGAAACGAACCTCGACCGTCTTTTTGGTTGAGTTTATTTCACAACGTGGAAATCTCTGCCTTGACCATCGAAATCAGAATTAATTGTAAATTGACCGTCTTTACGATATGGCAAAGTATTCGCTTCTAAGCTGAAACGTGGCTTCAATCTGCCGACCGACCACGCCGACATTGACGGCTTGGAAAAAGGAAGAGACGGATCTTTTTTGGTTTCTCCAGACTCGCACTGGAATCTTCTTATATTACTGGCCCTCAATTTTATAGCTTCAACTGCTATTAACTAAATCATGGGAAAAGCTCCATGTTGTAATAAAATGGGAATAAGGAAAGGGCCATGGAGTGCTGAAGAGGATACGAAGCTTATCACTTACATACGCAAATATGGACATGGAAACTGGCGTCAACTGCCCAAGCAAGCTGGTCAGGATCCTCGGGAAACCTTGTTATTTGTAATAACAAGTGTATCATTCTTATTATTAATGTAACCTGTTTTTGTTTCCCAGGACTTCTGCGGTGTGGAAAGAGTTGTAGGCTGAGATGGACGAACTATTTGAGGCCAGACGTCAAACGTGGAAATCTCAGTCCCCAGGAAGAGCAGACAATCATTCAGCTTCGCCAGGTAGTAGGCAATAGGTGAGATTACGCATTAACTCAGATCCACATGGCTTTAAATAATACCAAATATAGACAATATAAAATAATATTGTCATCAGAATATATGCTAGACAGATTTATTTAAGTCATATCCTTTAAAAGTAATAAATATGTCTGTCTTATTTGCATCTTAATTTCTTCCCATAGAATCTGTTCTGTAAATGTTTGCTGAGAATCCACTTATAATTGTTTAAATAATAAATCAACGCAGATGGTCGACTATCGCATCTTTCCTGCCTGGAAGAACGGACAACGAGATTAAAAATGTATGGAACACTCGTCTGAAGAAACGTATAAGCGAGAGTAAGAGTGAGGTGCAGACACCCAAATATTCAATTTCCGTTGCAGATTGCCACGACACCAGTTCAATTCAGAGTTATATTTCGGATGAATTTACAAGGTGGGAAGGAGCTCAGGAAAGCGGTTGTCATGAATCTAAGTGCATGACCGATAATTTTGTAGATGAGGTTCACTCTGCTTTTCTTCAACAGCTTAATTCCGAGATGGAGCAGCTGTTACCCAACGATAACGACACAGGTTGCAATTCTTCTGACCCCAGTTTTCCAGCGGAGCAGATAGAGCTCTTGGGCGTTAATTCTGTTGAAGCCGATAAGAAGAGATCAGTAGCTGATTACATGGACTCCTTAAAGCGAATACTAGATATTGATATCTATGATCAAGAACAAACTTCTGAGACGAATTTCGTAAGTTCTGATTTATTCTGCTCTGATTCCTCCCTTTTAGAGAACCAATTGCAATTAGATTTAGATGCGACAGAGGCTTCTAAGCAATCATGTTCGATTGCTTGCAGCACACAAGAAGTTGAGCAAAGTATGGATTGCAGCTGGGACGATCATTTTTTTTCCACGTTATTGGGTTGTGGCGACGAAGTTTGTAGCACCCAAGATTATGGGAAGTGAAACAACCCTCTTTGTTCCAATTATGTTCTAGCAACATCACCTAATGCAATGATAGATCGACAATGCATATATTGTAAAGGACTATATATTTGTATATTCATTGTATTTAATATTTTAATATTTTGTATTATTAGTGGGTGGTAATTTTTTTTAAATTATTTTTAAAGTTCATTATTAACTATTAATAATAATTTTTTATTGATTAAATTATATTGATATAATTAATTTTCTTAATAGAAATATTATTTATTTAACTAAAAAAATTAAATTAAAAAAAAAAAAAAAATATTATACTAAAATAATATTCATGATAAAATTATACTTTTTATTTTTTATTTTCATGACTCCCGCACAATAAAGAAGAAGTTATGATGATGACCAAGGTCACAAATTGTCTATATTATAGTAATGACTAAAAACTATAAAGTGATAGTTTACAGTAACTTGTAATATGTGGGTATCATGGATTAAATACAAATAAGACCTGGTTATCATTTGCTGCCACTACATAAAACATATTTATAATTAAGTTAATGTTATGGAATTCATCAAATACATTTAATTGTTCATATATTATGTTTGATTTTATATTAGAAAGTGGATTATGATTATTTTCGGTAACTTTGTTTCATATATTGTGTTTGATTTTATATTAAAAAGTGGATTATGATTATTTGCGGTAACTTTGTTGAAATATGGATATTGTGCACACATTATATGTATTCCTTCTAGTGATGTGTGGCCACTACTTAGGGTGTGCGTTGAGTGTAGGGGAGGGCCAAAGAGTAATTTGTAATCCCTTTGACTTTTTTTTTTTTTTAAATAGAGAAAATAATTATTTTTTAATTAAAAAATTATCTTTATATTATTTAGTAAGAACAAATGTTATCATTTATTGAATTGTTTAATGTATAATTAATGTTATTTACTAAAAAAATTGATATATAAATGGGAGACCATGCCTGATTAATATAATATTCATGATATAATTTCTTAATTTTATTCTTATATTTATAATTGTCATTAATAATAAAAACAACACATTTTTTCTTATTGCAATTCACACAAGTTTATTAATCATTATTTCCTCTTTTGAAATTATGAATCATAAAATTTATAATCACAACAAGCATTACAAATCTATTGATAATATTATTCATGGTGGTGGTGTTGTGTACATAACCCTTAGTATTGGAGTTATCATTGATATGCTTAAAAAAATGTTTATCAATATTTAAGTGTAAAACAACCCCACTTTATAGGGAATAGGTGTAGAGAGCGAACTTAGAATATTTATTATAAATAATAGATTTAAAAATCTATTTTATTTGTGTTTGCAATGAAGAAAAAATAGGTCAACCTTCTGAAGGCCATAACTTTTGATTCATAGTTTCGTTTGAGCTCTTCCATGTGTCAAAATGACCATATCAGAATGTTTGATTCTATTATAAGCCACTCTATCCACTTAGATTTGATTTAAGTACCATACTTCCTCATCCTCTTACCATTCTTATCTCTTTGAAGATTTGAGCTTTCTCTGATACCAGATAATGAACCTGAAAACTATCAACAACAAGAAAATTACCAATATATCAAGATCTCAAAACAATACTTAGAATTGATTCATATTTATTGATTCTAATAATTAAAAATCCAAACCATGCTTAAATAAGCATCAAATCATAAATTAAAGTCTACATACAAAATTTAAAAAACAAAAACAAACTAAAAATATGTCAATTTTTAGCAGTTGTTATTTATAATAAGTTATGCATGCGAACATGCACGGTTCTAATTTTTTTTTGAAATAACCTAAATAGTAAAATTAGACTATGGGATGAAATATAACTGAAATTGAATTCTAATTCTAAAAATAGACAATTTCTAAATTTAGAAAATTATTGAAAAATTAGTAAAAGCTAATTTCAAACCTTCAGATAATTACGTTTGGCCTCTAAAAAATATCAAAATAAAATATAAGCAGAGAGAATAGCTTAAAATAGAATCAAACTTTATGAAATAATCATTTTAACACGTGAAAGAGCTCAAATGAAATTATGAATAAAAAATTATAGCCTCCAAAAAATTGACCTATTTTTTCTACAAAAACTTAATGTCACATTTTCTAGAAAAAATTGAAAAGTAAAACAAATTAACCCTTTAAAATAGACATTTTCAATTCCACAAATCACCATCCATATGTTAATGCCCTTTAACTTTATTGCATCCTTTTGTTAATTTCTGTAAATATTTTGCAGAGAGAATTTTATATGATACGTGAATTTCTTTAGTTAGAATTTTATATGATAAAACGAATTTAGGGTTCATTTTTTTTAATAAATATTAAAAAAAAAAATCATTGTTAAAGAGTGAAATAAAATACAAATTTACTTGTTCAATTTTAAAAAATAAATGATTTGACAAAAGAAGAATCTTGGGAATCAAATAGATTTCTCTTTTGAATTTCACTAAATCATAATTCCGAAATAATATGGTGTTTGGAGTATACAAGAAATGAAATCGTCTTTTTGAACATCTTAAAACTATCTTTCGGACTCTCTTTGTTTTAATAAACTGGTTTTGACCATTTGTCAAAAAAAGTGGATTTTAAATACAGTAATGAACTGATATAATAAAAATAAAAATAAAACTATATCTGTAAACTTATAAATAGCATCTATAAAAAAATGGTAATTGTTTAGAATCTATTTACACCGTGTTTTTTTAGAAAATCAAAAGAAATTGAATGGAACCTTTTTCTAAGGAAAAAAAGAAATTAAAAGATAAAATTGGAAAAGTGAATAACAGCAATGAGGTGATTGCATTTTACTTTAATTAAGAGTTTTATTCATTTATTATTGTATTTTAAGTTATGTGTTATATATATGTGACATGCGTTTTGAATGGGGTTTTATAATTATATAGGTTATAATAGATAGAATTCAAATGATTATATATATATATATATATATATATATATATATATATATATATATATATGTATATATATATATTATATATAAATTAGTATAAAAATATTATAGACACATTTAAAAAATAACTGTTATGTAATTATGTAATGTAAATAAAAAACATAAAAATAAAGAGAAATAAGGAACAATATTCTTTTAAAATTAAAATCAATATTGAAAAATATAAACTGTAAGCTCAACCACTATTTCCCATCAGTAATAAGGATTTGTAAAATAAAAATATTTTAAAAAAATAAACTCTTCAATTATATTTTTTACAATTTTATTCTTAACACAATCAAAGTTTTACTACACTTCTGTTATATATTTAATAACATATGAACTGGGATTAGAATCTAATTTGTAACCATTTTGAACATTGGTGATGTGGATGTAATACACTTATTTTCCACAAATTTGACCCAGTGTCTTATATGTTTTACATAAAACATAAGAAAACAGCACATGTTTTTTGAAACGTGTTTTTTGAATCATATTTTTTACAAAATATTTATAAATCAACATGAAAGTGACCTTTAGAGTAACATATTTTTTTATCCATTAACCATTGACATACCAATAAATCTTGGGCTTCTAAGAAAAGAATAAATATTTTAAGTCCAACACATAATCATCTATTCCATCTTAGTCAAATTTTTTAATTATACAAACTCTATTTATGGCCAATACGAACCATTTTATTGTAAAATAATAGGCAGTCAATCCTTGCATATAAATTTGTCAAATGTTTTTAAAAATCTTCAGTTTTTATTATAATTCTATTATATATGAAATGCAATCCTATGACCTATATAAAATAATTCCATTCACTTCAAATTACAAAAGATTGTTAAATGTCATTGGATACATAAATTAAATAAGAATTTTATGGTTAAATGTTTAGATGATATATGGATTAATCTTTTTATGATGCATTTGTTGTGGGTGATATAAATGTAATAATTTATTTTTGAATTTGAAAACAAAAATTATAATATATAAAAATAAATAAATAAATGTCATACTGAAAATAATATATTTTCATTGTTAGATTTCCATATGAAAAAATTATTGGAATTATTTCTATTACCTATAGCTTTTCAACATTTTAGAAAACAAAATTCAACTTTGGTTTATAGAAAAACATTGCCAGCCTACCGTAATTTAATATAGCCAGAAAATACATAGAACTTATTTTCATTTTAAAGAGATCGAGAATCATACTCACTAAGATCCACCAAAAATATTTCTTCATACATGTGTTTTAGCCAAAATTCGCTATGGCGTTAACAAAATCTCCTCAAAACCTGGCACTTTGAAATCTTCTAAAACAAATACATCATTTTCAGTTGATATGGAAAATAGTACATTTCATAATGGTTAAAAAAAAGGTTGTAAGAATCGAAACTAAATATAACTAAGTTATTAAAAATTGGTTATACACAAATAAGAAAATAAAAGAGAAAAAATACAATAATAATGTTGTAGTCAAAAGTCCTTACTATATTGATAAAAACATGTCAAATCTTAGCATTTTGAATGTTTTTATAATGAGCAAATAATTTTATATTGTTATGGAAAATGGTGTGGATCATATTTATACAGAATAAAAAACTGCATTATTAAAATAAAAATTATATATCATTACATTGTTTAAATTGTTTCAAAGCAGTGATACATGAAAAAAAAATAAACGAGAAAAAACTAGAAAATTGAAATGAAAAAGCTCAAAAAAATCAATTAACATATAAATAAAATAAAATAAGGAAACAGCCTTCCATGGTTGTGTACTTTCTGTATGTTTTCTTTAAAATAAATACATCATTGACAGGAGAGCGCACAATTATTGAACAATGTTCTTATATTTCCTCTTTAAAAAAATAAAAAATCACTTACGTTGAACCAAGAAATATGTAAAAATTACAAAAGTAATATTGATAATAAGAAAGTTACAATAGTTTCTACTGCTTTTAACATTGGATGAATTAACACAACATATTTTATTTATAATTTATGTTTTTTTTAAAGGAAAGAGACGTTTCCTTACGAATGGTTTTGAAATGAACGAATGTATTATATTATATCATATATGGGACAAAACCTCCGATGACTTCTCATTGATGTATTACATAACACTTTAGAATTGATAACCAAATTTATCTCAGAGAGTCCTTTGACCAAGTTGAGAACCTGATTTAATAATGGGATTTCTAATAAATTAAAATGACCAACTTTAATCGTATTTGTCATTTCAGTCTTTGCTTCAAAGAAGGATTGTAAAGGCGGTACGAACAAAGAGAGATTTACCAACAACTTAGTCCACCCATGAAGTTCACTTTTCTCATTTGAATCATCTGCCATGTTACTAAGTTCTTCCATCACCACCAGAACCATAGTTGCCATTAATCTTTACTATTCTTGAAATGTTGTTTTTATCCAGTTTAGAACAATACAAAAACATGAAACTGATTTTAATTATATACAAGGAAGATCAACGGATAAGGATTCATGTTCTTAAGTGACATTATCTAACGTTAGCTTTACTAAGATGCCATCTAAAATAACCATAAATCATACTACAATTACATTCACTTTGAGACATTATGGAGTATAGAAGCTATTGAAAGCAATAATTTAATCCCTTTAAGAGAACCCTCCTTTAATCAAACACGATTTCCTAGTTTTTAATGGTGAGCTTAAGTTAAATTTCTTTCTGATTATTAACTATTATAATCAAATCTTTATTTAATGGTAACTTTTTCTTTTTTTTAAAGAAAGGATAAAACCATACAGAGAACCCTCCTTTAATGAAACATGGGTTCATAGCTTTCAATGGTAAGCTTATATTAGAAAGAGGAATTTCCTTTTAATTATTAGATATTATAATAAAATCCTTATTTAACAATAACCTTTTGTCTTTTAAGGGAGCATATAATCATAAAAAGTTCAACCTGATATAATTTTAATGAAATAATACTTCTCGTGATAAAGCTTTGATATACAATCACCATGTTTTAAAAAAAAAAAATGCAAACCAAATGTTATAAGAAAAGTGAAATTCTAAAATATTTCAATCAAGAGATTACTAGATCATACTTGAGATTAGAGGATAATAAAAGCAAATTACAATCTAAGTATGTGATAGTCGAAGATTCTGAATCACCTCTCAATCAACTCTCATCAGACAAGATCAATTCCAATATATAATTCCTAAAACCAACCAACCGAAAAGGATTAAAGATATGTTCCAGTGAATAGTATCATAATACATAACCAATATGATGCTTATAATTATAATGGGTTCACAAGGTATTACTAGCATAAGAGAATTTCAAGTTCAATAGAATAACACAAATTTTTAACCCAACTTATTCCATGAAGAGAAGATAGAATTAGTTAGCTTTCATTTTAAAATGGGGAAAGCAGTACATGAATTCAGAACTAACGAGCTGACAGGTAGGAAATGATAATCAATTTCATTGATTTGTCATTCCTGAGGCTAGCATAAAAGAATTATAACTCCGGGTCAATAGAGACAATAATCTAATTTTAAATCACAAGATAAATTCCTTGTCCAGATACAACCATTTCTATGCAAAATCATATCTAGGAGACCACATCTAAAAAAGACCACTTTCTCCAACCCAAAAGAGAAAAGAAAGAAAGAAAAAACGAAATTGTTCCGATAAACTCCTCTTACAATAAAACATGTGTCAAAATAGGTCAGCACACTATTGGCAAGGTTATTTCAAAGGGATAAAAATTATATACATTAATTTGGATTGTAAGCCAAGCAAGTGAAATACAGATTTCTTGCCTGATAATCATTTCAATAGATTACACTCTTAATGTTAAAAATAACTGATCCGTATACCTGAATAAACAAAGAAAAATTCTAAGGACTAGCTATGCAAAGACTTCCTGGCATGTAATCCACATACTTACCTTAGTCGTAAGTAGGCATAGGAATTTTATTATCTTTTTCAAAAAAATAGTCCGAATAATAAATGACTTCCAAGAACTATACCCAAATACACACCAATTTAATGCCCAACAAGAAAAATACATTTTCTTTGAAAATCTTTAATAAAGATGGAAATTGCCCCTATTCGGAGACACGATATACAGAGCTAAAATTTTGTTACTGTAAAAATAACATTCATATTTAATAGTTCCCTACGCATATTATATATAAGTAATGTACAACAATCATATTAACCACCAGCACAATTTAATTTATTAGGAGAATAATTATAGAATATACCACTTGCCTCAAATTATATGCAATAGTATATAAAATGCAGAAATTTCGTAAAGCAATGGACAGTCATTCTATTCTCATTATATCTATATAAGAATCTATGCACAAGGCTTAAAAAAAAACATGCAATTTTTTCGAATCACAGATTGCTCTTGACCGAGCCTTTAATTCATTTATGCAATCTCAAAATAAGAGGCTCAATTAATATTTCCAAAATCACATGCACTTTCTATCACATTCTCGATTGCCCACAAGTTAAAAAAGTCAAAACCCCTATTCTTAGTAAAATAAACAGTACCATTTATGAATGTAACTTAATCATGCATGTACAACCCATGTTTTATCCAAATCTAGAGAGTATATCTCCTTTGTCACGATCTTGTTTGCGACTATTTTAAGGATTCTATTTGACCATATATTCAGTTTTTATCTATCTTAAATTAAAACCAAGTTAAAAGTTTAGATTAATTCATCTAGGAAGAATAAGACTAAAACTATTTGATGCAATTATATTCATATTGACCTGGTTATTAATAGAAGCATACATGTTAGAATTTAGAAAGCCCATACTTTATTTCCATCTCCACGGTAAAATCGTAAGATAAATGTCCCCAAATTTGTGCTATTAAAACCAATACGCACCAATGGGATACCTTTCCAATTCACAACCTACCCATCTAAAATACAAAACGGAAGTTACTCATAAATAATCAACTTCACCTGACATTAAAAAATAATAATATTAGATGCATTACCTTACTACTCTACCAAAGTTATGGACAAACTTAAACATTTGCTTCCACCCTCAATAAGGAACATCCTTCAAATGTAGGTCTATGACACATTATAAGTTATATCTAGGAATTTATTTCCTCAAAAGAAACTTATAAACACAATTTAACTCCATCCAATCCTAACCCAACAATTTTCCCTACTATTCATGCAAGAAGAAAAAGGTCTGTATGACCCAAAAGGTAATGTTATGCATTCAAGGAGCACTCTTAACATTTAAAAACAATAATCTGTTGGAAATAATAGTAAAACATCATCATTCAACTAAACATAATGGATTAGACCACTCCCTATTTCTACAATCCATCATCGATACTATTGGTTGCCACAGAATATGAGGATTTACATCTTGTACACAACATTTCATATAATTATATTGGGTAAATATTTACAATAACATGGAAGATTATAAAGATTCATGGCATTGTTACAGTTCTCAACTAATCCATGAACCATATCTTATGTAACAAAACATAAAAATGAAGCACAGACTTAACCAAAACATTAAATTAAAAGTATTTTGGATAATAAACCTACCAAACTCCCCCTTGATCGAAACGAGTATAAAAGAAGAAGTAACTGGAGCAATGACTCTAAAGTCATCAAAGAATATCTGTCACAACTGAAAATGGTGTACTTTACCTCTGTCACTGACCAAAAATTGATGTCACTCCATAAAGAATCCATCCCATTTGTGTTTGTAAAAAAGTAATTGAGGAATATGATCAAATCCTACTCATCTTTGGTGATCATCTTACAATATTATAGTAGAACATGATCAAGCATGTCCAACTACATCGACCTACATAATGTCTTGCATAGGAACTTGTCCAAGTGGAAACTATGTATGGCACATCTCCTTGATGTCCAATAAATTCTGACAAACTTTGATCAACACCAAAGGTGCTAACAACCCCTCTCAACTCATACTATCATTGATGATTGATCAAAGACCAAGAAATGCAATATCTTCTCCCCTATCATGTGAGAGGTGAGAAGTTGTGCATCGAGATAATAAAAATCAACTAAAATTATCTACTCCATATCATGAATAGAAATGAGAGAAATCCATAAATAGAAATAAAAACAAAAACACAAGCTAAAATACTACTACTATGACAAATACTTGTTTTAGGCTAGTAGCTCACACATGATGGGTGAATCATTGATCACTTAGAACATGTTATCAAGTCCATTAGGACAAGAGACCTTAGCCATATAAAATACCTCCTTCTCAAAGGACATGCTAGAATAACCAATATAACTAGATTAACCAGAAGATCTACCACTAGAATGATCAACATAATTTGCTTTAGCATTATTTTCATTTAGAGAGCAAGGTTGTCAAGGACACATATCTACAAGATGTCCAATACCACCACATTTGAAACATTAGGGATCTTTCATATTTTTTAAAGATTTGAAAGATACTAAATCATTAGAAGAATAAGAAGAGTGAGAAGAATGCTTATGGTTATGTCTACATTTGGAAGACCTTGGAGAGTGTTGACATGAATGTTGTGGAGATTGAGAATGATGTAGAGAATGTTTCTAAAACTATCAAGCATAGTGAA
>JARHVA010004589.1:1220000-1235000 GCA_037957365.1 Torreya grandis
ACAAAATACTTGAATTTACAAGCCAAGATGTGTTTCATTATAGCAAGTACAATCTTGGTATAATGCATAATAATCCCACTTATAGGATTGATTAGTGATCCAAAAGGACTTCTTTTATAACAACCTCTACGAGGTGTGAATGGATACACTTAATCCATAAGGTAACCATTATTCATGAAGATTATACATTCAACTTGTGGCATTCATAGTGCACATAACCATATGAATAAGGTAAATACCTCATGCAAAGGGGAAAAAGTGAGTTCTTAACCTATGAGAGGCTTCACATCCTAGATCCTAAGGATATAGTGATTCTCCACCCTCAACCTCTTACTTATATTAATGCTCATTACTATAGAAATTATATGGGGTTATATCACACAATGCAATACTATACCCTAGTAGATTTCAATTAGTAGAGGTTGGTTTCAAGATGGAGTGTTACATTACATAAGTAATGTATTATTACATTACCACATAGTAACATGTTAATAACACAATGTCACACTTAATTTATGACATAAACACAAAACATTCATACAAAAATATAGGTGACACAAAGAAATTATAGGGTTCACATGGCTGATTACATTTATATATCACAATGAAACTAAAAATATTTGTTAATTTGTGATAATCACATAAAACATAAAATAATTTTACGTGCATGAAAGAACCACATGGGATAGGTTACACATTTTGATTCAGATGTTTATGCTAAGTGTGCTTTCACAATATTACACACAAGTACTATTGTGCTCTAATGCAAACACCACATTTTTGAAATTGTAAAATAGGGACCCATTATTGTAAAACCTCTATCTGGATGGGTATGGGCCTAATGATGTATTATGAGAATAGCATGCATCTATAAAATTTGACTACTTATATAAAATCTATCAATGTTTAAGTTCAAAATGTGAAAATCCAAGATTGAACTAGTATCTTTAGTTGTTTTAGACCTTGGATTTGCATGAATTTTACTTTGATAATTTTTTTTGATATGAGAGCTAATGGATCTAATATTTATGTCTTATTATATGTATTTTTAGGATGGTATTAATATACAAATGCTATTAATTTCCCCAAATTGATCCCATAATAAATATTCCACATAGTTGTGACACACATTGCTCTCATATCATTTAGAGTTTTCAATGATTAAAAGATTTTTATGTCATTTAGAGATGTAGAATATTGCGATAGACTAAATATTCAAAGATCCCAAGCCTCTTAGGATCTACAATATCATGACATGGTGTATTCATATTAAAAAGGAAACATGTAAACTTCATTTGTTTATCAGTAAATTTAATAGTTCCACATTCTTATGTGTCAATGCTTTGATATCCTCAGTCTGCAAGATTTTAATATCATTCCACATGTCTTCATCATGATAATTTTCATCCTTGAATATTTGAAGTGGTTATTTTATCTTTAATCCAATGGTCTTGAGATTCTATGGTTTTAAGTGATTGACCCTTGGAACATTCACAAAAATATACGTCCATGGGAAGGATAAGTAGTTCTTTGGTCTACAATATAGTAATTCCAAGATCTCAAGTCTCTTGGATTCCAATATCATTCCACATGTCTTTATCATGCTAACCCATGACAATAGAAAATTCTTTAGAAAAAAGAATACTAGTCTAATACTCTATGTCAATGTTCTTCTAATGCTCTGAGCTCATGCCACATCTTGATCATGTTAATTTTCCATTGTGGGAATTACATAACACAATAAATATATTTAAAGGGTTGGCTTAATAAGGACATGACAAGTGGCACTATCTTGGGAAGGTATGTCCAAAACATAAAAGATAGTGATTTCCAACATAACAAAGAATAAATTCAATGAATGGATGACAACTGTTTCAAAATTAAATACTAGAGACAACCAATTAATAAATGATTTCCACTTTCCAAGTGAGGGCACCCACCAAGCTAACTAAAACATTCAAAGTGAAATAGGAACTATAATAAAAATTTTACTATCTATATTGAAGGTGAATGAATGCATTCAATACTCAGGCTTGTGAGTGGTATATACAAAATCTACATTAAGAAGGATTCACTTTGTTATTGTTATATTGATTAGAGAAGAGCATTCTCAAGCTTTTTAGCATTAAGAAATCCTTAACTATATTCATCCAATAAGCACATGATGAACTATTTGAGGAACTCAGAGGAATTAAAAATACTAAAAGAGAAGAATGGCCTCTTTATCATAAAAAGGTAGGTGCATAGTCCCCTCCCCATACTCATTTTTTAAACTGACTAAATATAAAGATTCAATATTTGAGATAAATGCCCTAAACATCAAATTACCACATTACTTGGTGATCTAGGAAGTGTTGGAATCAATCTAATCTAATTATGATAAAAATGAACTCTTTATGGAGGCCAAATAATACATAGATGATTTATGCCAATTAAAGAATAAGGTCTGCACCAGATAGTGGCTAAACCTGAGGTAATGCCTTGTACTGACCTTTTGAATGTTTTATTTGTTAATGAAACCACTATTGGGGATATTGTATATGTAATGAAAGTCAACACTACCTCTATTTACATATTAGGTAGGGCATTCAAAATATATCCTAGGCTTCCCTATCCTAAGACTGCCTATAATCAAGTCTCAACCAGTGTTTGGCTTGAGCATAACACTATAGATGAAAATTTAAAGTGATGGCTTGAAAATGGAAATAGGATAAATCCAAAGGGAGTAATATCCTCCACTTACATTATATAATTCAAACTTTTAGTTTCAATAAAAATGGCACTATTGAATATGGTATAGTTTCTCCTAAGTATTATCTATGCTCAGGTCAAATGAGGTCCATTACTAGATATAATCCCTACAAATAAAAATTTGATGGTACTAGGGGAGATCATAAATGCATGATAAAAAAATAGATGCTTTATCCTGATCAGAGCCCTGAGGAGTAAAATTTTTACATGATGTCTAACTTTATGGATGTGGTAATGGCCACTATTTAGAAGCCTTATGGTCAGGAATGGTAACCCTTAGATAATTATTTGGGAGATAGGGTCAAATATGATTTATCTTTTATGTTCACTCATACATACATGAATGAAATCAAAAGGATAAGCAATGAGGTATATCCTCATATATACCAGGAATTGTAGGGGATCCCAATAATTGGGCTATCAAAAAATGTGACGTACAACCTTAAAAAAATTAGAGATTATTGGTTGTATCAGATGTAATTATTATTTGAGCTGAGGGCACCATGATTTCTTGTTTACTATTTCTAAATCATGTTCTAGATCATATTGCTGAACAAGAAATAGACTATCATGTCTTTAACAATATTGATTTATAATTAGGTTATATATATTTGGCCTACTACTTTAAGACTCCTTTTTATAATTAGACAACATAAATATGTGACTAGGTCACATTTTAATTTAGTTATTAAGGATAGAACATAATACAACTTACTATTTGTCTCAAATCCATCCTAGTGAAAACAATAAAGTGCACATATCTTATAATCACCAATCATATGATCATAATCAAATTTTCTTAAATTCCTTAGATGATTCAAATGTATGGATAAATATGAAGGACATTTTGATATAATTCATGGTCCTCAAATCCATTTTATTTCAACAAGTTCACATGAAAAGGTATTGTACACAATAAGTAGTATGGAGATGCCAGTTACTTCCTTAGTCAAATAAAGGAAGTGGAAATTTTTTATTATTATTTTACTTCCTCTAATAAAAATCACCCAAGTGAGCCTTCTTGAATTATTGAAAATGGATTTTACTTCAATTCCAATTGCTCTTGACTCTCCTTGATCTCCTAAGTCCCCTTAGGGAAGCCCTATGCCTTCCACACCTTCCACTTCATCACCTTCAACTCTAAATCCCACCATAGTTATTCCCAAAACCCATTTACCAACTCATCCACCTTATAATCCACCATTATTTACCCATCAATGGAAGAACAAGGGTTTCCCTGCTCCCACCATGGATAAAAATATTGAAGAGAAGCCCTCACTTGGTATCCCTATTATAGAAGAAGATATTAAAAAGGAGGAAAAGGATGTAGAGACTACAATGGATCTAAGAAAACAAGAAGAACTATAAAAATGCATATCATTGGTTGATTATCATTTAGAGGAAGAAGACTATGAAATGGACATGACACAACTAGATGATGCAGAAGATGAGATGGAGAAAGCAAAAGTTTTGAGTTTGGGAGAGCAATAAGAAGGAGAAACCTTAGCTGAATACACACTAGAAAAAGGTCAAAAAATTGATGAGGTAGTCTCTTCTATTATTTATTCAGTTCTTCATGTAGAAAGTGTAGCTATAAGTTTACCTTTAGTAATGGGTAACATTATATCATATAGTTTATTTACTACTATTGTGGATTCATATATTCTTTCCTCATGAAAACTTATAAGGACTCCTAAAGAAGTGCGTTTTGAGAATATGGTTATAATTTCTATTTTTAATAAGGTAAGAGCTCCTAGAAAAAAATTTAACCTAAATAAATCTTCCCATGCCCTAGCCGTTGGCCATGCTAAAATCAACAATGACTATAGAGATAATTATAGGCTAAGTTAGACTCTTGGTTGAGGTAATACCGATGAAATAAACCTCTCAGCAAGAAACTTCCCTAAGTTTGTATTGAAATAAGTGCCTTGCTACTAAAAACTATGATCAAATCCCTCCTAATAACCTATCCACCTTCTACATCTTTATAACTTGCTATGATAGGAATAAATAAGAGAACTTATATTTACTCAATGGGAAATGGAGATGAAAAATATCATTAATGAATTACAAATTTTGGTTCATTTAGAACAACCCACAGTCTCAACTCGGTTCAACAAATAAAGAGGTTTTATTTATAGATTGATGAAGAGAATTATGTTAAATGTAAGAACAAAGGTGAAGTATAATTTGAATAAATATAAAACTTGTTATCTTATCCTAGAGGCCCATAATAAATCCCAATGATCCTACTGAATACATTAAACATTTCAACATATTTTTCGATTTCAATATTGTAGCAATGAAGGAGATTCACTGGAGTACTAAAGAGGCATTGAAAAGTTGGAAGTAAATGTATATTACATAGGCTCGTTAGTAAGTGATTGGTGATGTGTGGAGTGAAGCTACAAAGTTGTACAATATTTTATTTAATATCAGAGTGTACAGGGTAGATAGTTAGGTCCACATAACATATATTGTAACATTATGGAATAAAATGAAGGACAAAGAAAGGATTTAATTTCATGGTCTAGTTCTCTATGATTGGTACTTTTGATCATCTAAATCTCATTACTAGCATGGATTCTTATTGTTCAAACTATGTGATTACTAAGAGGGATGCTTCCATAAATTGGAATAAACAAATGAAGACGTTTCTGAGTCTTTTTTTAGTCATGAAAGTGAAACACTACAATTTTTGGGAGATATGAGAGTAACTAGGGTGATTATCCATGCAAGGGACCTAGTCAACATACCTAATTTCAAAAATCTTCTCCACTTCATTGTTGAAAATTTTATGCAAGAAGTGGAAGGTAGTATGTATAAAACCATTGAAGAGGTATTACATTTGGTTAGTTTTTCCAAATATAGAGTAACTAGAGGTGAGGGTTTAGTATCCAAATTCAAGAGCTCAGAGGTAGAGGAAGAAAGATCACTTGTTAAGGTAGTCAAAATTATGAAACCTTCATTGTTAAATTTTGAAATCGTAAACAAATAATATTGTACATTCTTTGCATTGGATTAAGTGATAAAGGATAAATAAGTAACTTCTAGGTTTATCTCATGCACACAAATAGTTGTTAATACCCCTAGCTTCACAAATCTCTTACTCCTTACCACAATTATTACTACATTATCTGCATTGACTAATCCACTTAACAATGGTGTAGTAGGACTTCAATTTTATAATGAATATGTATCTTCATATTTATTACCAAGGTGGGACTTTAGTTCTCAATCTATTTATTATACATACATATTATATTTTTAATTGGAATGTCTATTCTGAGTATTATCAATATATGTCCATATTTATATGATTTTGAATGGAAGGTTCTATTTTTGGACTTATAATTCTTGGTGAAGATTGAAGAGATGAGACGTTCCCCATCCAAAGTTTATAAATACATGTTACCTCCTAGTCTCAAAGGGAGGTTAATTTTGGCTATTTAGATTAATAGAAAATTTAGATCAGTTCTACTTGAATTAATATTTATGTGGAAATATTCATTCTTATTCAAATATGTGGATCGCTTGAGTCATTGCATCATTGTAGTATATTAGTTCTTTAACTATGTATGAGGTATCTACTTCAGATGTAGTCTTTATTTTTTATTGATAGATGATTTGATTATTTTTTACATGATTATCATAATCCTCTTGTAGATGTGCAACAACAATCTAACTATTAGGAATCGTTTGATTTATGCATGTTTAAGTATAATTTATTCTATTTTCCTTTAACTCTTCACTGTATTTAATTGATTGTGTGCTACATCAGCTTGAAACAAGTGTAGATTTATATTCCTTATCCTATTTGAGTTTAAATACTAGTCTTGAAAGGATTTATCCCTAGATTTTATATGATCTTTCCCTTTCTGACTTACTTTTCCCTCCTAAATTTACTTTTGAAATCTTACTGAACTTAGTTAGAATCATCACCCTTTCACCCAATTGAAGTAGATCTAGGTTCACCCATGTTAATAAATATGTTCCAATCACCACTATTACACAAAAAATATATTAAAAACTTGAGTACCCTAAAACTTGTGCCTTAAAGTGAATTCTTTTATCGATTCTAAAATGTTAGAGGCAACCTCATTGGAATTTTTGGGGTGTATATAGAAGCCACATCAATGTATGTTTTAAATTAGTAACTAAAGGAGGGCCTCCATATTTCACCTATATCTTAAGAAGGAAGATCAATTGAGTTGCACTAGATGCACCTAAATGACTAAAAAGATCATCCAAAGAGAATAACCTATTATAACCACCTTTGTAGATCCATAGAGAAGGTAGGTCTACTCGAGGTGCTTCTAAAATACCTAGGGCAAAATCATCATCATTAGGAATATGACCTCATCTTCAAGTAGTTTTGAGTGCCTGTCTCTAAAATCCACCTTTTAACCCTCCACTTTAGTTGAATTCCCCACCTGAATCCTTGGCTTAGTTGATGGGATCGACTATCAATGTCATAGGAGTGGTGCATGATTTGGCTAGAAACCTAGATAAATATTTCCCTCCTTTTTCTCCCACAGGAGTAAGGACTACAAAAGAACATGTAATGTCTTCCAAAGTTTCCCCAGGGATCCTGAATGTAACTCATAAAGACATGGATTTCATATTTCTCTATATAAATTTACAATAAACAACCTATGACTGGTTTGAAAATATTCCTCATAAGATGATATAGAATTTGAATAATGAATTCTTCAACATGCATAAATGTACAAATATTATAGGTGGATAGAACTCTAATCTAAATAATTATGTTTATGGGTTGTAAAGACATAATAGGACCTCCAATATGACTAAAAATAATAAATAACATCAAGTTATATATAAATTGATCCTAAAGATAAATATCATAGACACATCTCTTCCAAAGATATGTTGGGTCCATAGAACCATGTAACATTGTGAATTAGATTATATTAGGTTGTGTACTACATAAAAAAAAATCTTACAATAAATAGAGGAACATGAAAACTCTACTAGTCAGGAAGAACCATCTTCATCCAATTCTTAGGGAAATACCATCATAGCTACAATGTTTGACACTTATGACATACCTTTTTGAAATAAATATGACAATGAGCCTAAGGATAGGAGCAATGAGGTCCATCTAAAACTTCAAACGTAATCAACCTATGAATTCTTCAAATATTACTAATAATAGTGTTAATACTCCTTATTTGAATGCTAACTATAATATGCCCCTACCATGGATAGATAATCCACCTCCACCTAGGAAGGATAATCAAGCTCTTTCTAATCAAAAGGATCAATCATAGATCTTCAAACATCAGGGTAAGGGAAGATATAATATTGTTAAAGACATGAAAAATATTAAAGCCAATATCCATTTCCATTAGATAGCTCATATCACTAAATAGAGGCAACTATTAATCAAGGCCTTGATATAGAGAAATTTAACAATTTTAAGACTTCCCATGCAAATGTAATGATGTACAAAGATAAACCTGAGGTACCATTGTTCCTATTAAGATTTAAATGTTCAGTAAAAGTTTATATAACTACCTATATGATTTAAGGGCATCAACTAATGTGATGACTAAGACTCTTTATTAAAATTTGGGTTGAAATATTGATAAGTTAAAAAGAGTAATATTATAGATGGATAAATCATTAATCCCTTGTGTCATAAGATTGACAAACGTACATATATAACTGGCATTAGAGCCATGTGTATAACTAATAACTGTGAAACATTTTTTTATATCTTAATCCAGGTTTCTTCCACCATGATGACCACCTCATATCCAAAAATGTCCTAGAATATCTTTAAAAAACATTAAAAAAAACCCTCCATCCTACGAACCTTAATTATGGACATAGAGAAAATAATGACCCTAAATTATTATAGATAAAATGTTCCCAATAACTTTTCATTATACTGGGAAGAAAAAAGTCTATTTATGTAGTTGAGACCATTTGATTGAGACGTAATGTTCAAAGCCTCAATACTACACAACAAATCTTGAAAACAATCATCCACCTCAATTTTAATGGTAGAACTGGTCTCAATTACACACCTTACCTTTTTTAATATTTTAATTGTGATTAATCGATCTCCATGCATGGGTGGAGATGTGAATTTTGTGTGTTTTTTTGTCTGCCTCCATGAGCCAGTGTTCTCAACTTTTGTTCCTAGTAAACCTCTTCCCTAATGTGTATTTTAGATAACTAAGATGGAAGGGATTTATCTTTATTATAGAGTTCCATATCTATGCCCATAGTAAAGTTAATACAATTGACATCCCCTACATCATCTTCTACTCTTTCCATTACCTTGAAAAATGTTTTTGAATCAAGACTGGTTCTAAGATTAAAGGCAAGATTTAATGAAATTTATAATTTTACTCATATTGAACATCTTGGTTTTGAACAAGAAATGGGCCTTATCCCACCAATCCTTGATTAGGTCCTAGATTTTTATATCCCACAACCCCTTTAACTCAAATTTAAATGGGCATAGTCTGACACTCTATAAATCTACCAATTAAGCCTTTGAGACATAATTTTCCACATGTACCCTAAAAGGGGACCAGAGGATTACTAACCCACCCAATTCTCCATTTGAATCCTTAAACAACCCATTCCATCATTTGTAATCTTTGGTCATCAAGTTTGTTTCCTCTTGTTATTTTAATTTGGTTTATTACAATGAAATATTGTTAAAACCTAGCTTCTACATTTAACACCTTACCAGATGCCTTTTTTTTAGGGGCATTTAGGCCCCTAACATTCCTTAAAAAAACTTCATGGCTTGGCAGAGGGAAACTACACCCTCACTTAATAGAGACTATAAATTGTTTCCTAGTGGATTGCTTAACATTGGAGACTTCAGGTATTTTGGTGTCCTTACTCAATTTTTGGGCTTTTTTAATTAATTAATAGTTTGGATGAGATAAAAGGTAATCATTTTGAGATAGAGAGTGAGGATATATGTGAAATTAAATTATTAATTATTGTTCATATACCATGTAATGGGGATAGCTATAAATATCCCACCTTGCCAAAATCCTCAGCTTTGGTTTGAACCACTTCCTCTAAGGATTCATCTTTAGTGGCTGCCCCAATAATTGGTTCAATGTAACTTTTGATATTTTCATCGTCATTTCAAATGAATATGATCTTTTTAACATGTATGCATGGGATAGGGCCTAGTCACTCTTGAATTTAGCTCTTAAAGATAATGTTGCTTCAAAATTAGGGTCTTATGAGGAAAAGAGGAGTGCACAGCCTATGCAAGGAGGTTTTCTAGTGTTGTGGAAAAATAAAGTCTCTGACTAGGGGCCTGATTTAGGTTTGTAGGCTTGGAAAAACTTTTGAGGACTGCCTTTCAACAAACGTTGATTGCAAATGTGCCCAATCTTCCTACAATTCAAGATTTTGAACCTATTCTTTTCAACATCAATTCATTGTTTCGAAGTCCCTCCTGAGAATTGGATAAAATTGCATTTAGGAACTTTTTCCTTTAGATCCCTAAAAAATGCAACTTCAAGCATATGAAGTTAGAACACCTTTCCTCATGATTAGATTAATGTAGATAGAATCTTCATTCAATGACCCAATCTTTTTTAGACAAATTTCATTCTAATATTCCCTTGATAGTCCATACAAGTGGATCCAAACAAGTTATTGTCATTCTTTTCCTGTAGTGGGTGAAAATGAGGGCATCACTCTTCAAGCCAAACACCAACATCCTCCATCATCTAAAGCCTGCTATCCAAAATTCCCTATTTATTTTATGTAGACAGGGAAATAATCATGAAAAAGCCTTTCGGGAGAAAACTGAGAGGGAGCCCTAAACTCCAGGTGGAAGCCATCCAAGATTCCACAGCTCCAATAGTGGGTCACTTCCGAACGAACTTGTTGGTTGAGCTCTTGGCCTTCAAGAATTCTTGGTTTTCCTCAAAACTTTCACCGTCGAAGAGAACTATTTTTTGGGGAAACAGATGGGAGCTCACGTCCACTCCATGCTCTATGGTTTGGTTTGAAGGGAACTTCAAATGTGTGACCTCAACCCAACGAGGAGGGGGTAGAAAAGGCTTGCTCTTTTCCAGCAAGATGTAGTTTGCTCTAGCTGCAACCTTAGATGGTTTCTTTGCCATGAGTTGAGCTTCTTCCTAATGCTCTTGATTTCTCTCCAACTACTTGCCAACTACCCTTAGTTGATACACTTCTTAGATCACTTCTTTGAACTGACGCTTGAAACTCCTTATAAACTAACCAGATTTAATCATAATGCACCTCATACAATTTTTCTACTTCTCTTGCGAACATACCCTTTTTTATTGCTTCCTACATATTATATCGCATGTTCTTTTGATACTCTTACTTTAGTATCTTATTTTTATTTTTTTATCTTGTTATACATATAATTGTTCTTTAACAGATGAGTGTTGATTTTTATTATATAAGATTTTTACAAACCGATTAGATGCATCAAGAATTAATTCGATATAAATTTCAGCTAATGTAAGACTAAGTAAATATCATCTTAAATATATTATGTCTTATCGACTTTGTATATTTTACTTTGATGAGATCTAAACAGAACAACACTGAAAATATCTGCCTTGACCAAACGAACCTCCACCGTCCTTTTGGTTGAATTTATTTCACAACGTGAAACTCTCCGACTTGACCATCGAAATCACAATTAATTGTAAATTGACCGTCTCTACGATATGGCAAATATTCGCTTATAAGCTGAAACATGGCTTCAATCTGCTGACCGACCACCCCGACATTGCCGGCTGGGAAAAAGGAATAAAAGGGTCTTTTTTGGTTTGTCAAGACTCACACTGGAATCTTCTTATATTACTGGCCCTCAATTTTATAGCTTCAACTGCTATTAACTAAATCATGGGAAAAGCTCCGTGTTGTAATAAAATGGGAATAAGGAAATGGCCATGGAGTGCTGAACAGGATACGAATCACTTACATACGCATTACCTTACTTATTTACATTACGAAGCTCATTACTTACTTTAAAAAATAAAAAATAAATAAATAATAATAATAATAATAATAATGATGATGAACAACAACAACAACAACAACAACAACAACAACAACAACAACAGATGCATTACCTTACTACTCCACTGAAGTTATGGACAAACATAAACATTCTCTTCCACCCTCAATAAGCAACATCCTTCAAAAGCAGGTCTATGACACATTATAAGTTATATCTAGAAAGTTATTTCCTCAAAAGCAACTTATAAACACAATTTAACTTCCATCCAATCTTAACCCAACAATTTTCCCTACTATTCATGCAAGAAGACCTAGAAAAAAAAGGTATGTATGACCCAAAAGGGAATGTTTTGCATCCAAGGAGCACTCTTAACATTTAAAAACAATAATCTGGTGGAAATAATAGTAAAACATCAACATTCAACTAAACATAATGGATAAGACCACTCCCTATTTGTACAATCCATCACCAATACTATTGTTTGTCATAGAGTATGAGGATTTACATCTTTTACAAAACATTTCATATAATTCTATTGGATAAATATTTACAATAACATGAAATCTTATAAAGCTTCATGGTGTGGTTATAGTTCTCAACTAACCCAACAACCAAGTCTTATGTAACAAAACATAAAAATGAAGCACATAATTAACCAAAAAATTAAATTAAAATTATTTTGGATAATGAACCCAGCAAACTCTCCCTTGATCCAAAGGGGTATAAAAGAAGAAGTAACTGGAGCAATGACTCTTGAGTTCCTCAAAGAATCTCTTTCATAACTGCAAATGGTGTACTTTACCTCTGTCACTGACCAAAAATTGATGTCACTACATAAAGAATCCATCCCCTATGTGTTTGGAAAAAACTAACTAATGAATATGATCAAAGCTTTCTCATCCTTGGTGATCATTGTACAGTACTGTAGTAGAACATGATCAGGCTTGTCGAACTACATCGACCTACATAAGGTCCCACATCAGAACTTGTTCAAGTGAAAAATATGTACTTTGTATGGCACATCTCCTTGATGTCCAATAAATGATGAAAAAATTTAATAAACATTGAAGGGATAACAACCCCTATCAACTCATACTATCACTGATGATTGATCAAAGACCGACAAATGCAATATCTTCTTCCCTATCGTGTGAGAGGTGAGAAGTTGTGCATCAAGATGATCAAAATCAGCTAAAATTATCTACTCCATATCATCAATATAAATGAGAGAAGTCCAAAAATAGAAAGAAAAACAAAAACAAAAGCTAAAATACTACTACTATGACAAATACTAGTCTTGAGCCTAGCAGCTCATACATGATGGGTGATTCATTGATCACTCAGAACAAGTTGTCAATTCCATCAAGAAATGAGACCTTAGCCATATATAATACCTCCTAATCAAAGGACATATTAGAATAACCAACATAACTATATTAACTAGAAGATCTACCATTATAATGATCAATATAATTTGCTTTAGCTTTATTTTTATGTGGAGAGTAGGGTCATCAAGGACACACATATACAAAATGTCCAATACCACCACATTTGAAACATGTGGGCTCTTTCTTGTGTTTGCAAGATTTGAAAGATACTAAATCATTAGGAAAATTACAAGAGTGAGAAGAATGCTTATGGTGATGTCTACATTTGGAAGACCCTGCAGAGTGTTCACATGAATGTTGTGGAGATCATCGAGAATGATGTGGAGAATGTTTTAGATAATGTTTATAAAACTATCATTGTATATGGTGATGATCTTTATGCTGGGACTTGTTCTTTGCATAGTGAACCTCTTCAATAGTTGTATTTCTATTCTTTGCAAATTACCTCTCATGTCGAGTCAGTAACTCATAGATGGTGTCAAATATGACACCATTAAGCTTATCACTAAGCTATATAATTTAAGAAAAATTGGTAAATGTAGAATTAAGACCATTCAATTTGATGGAAATCAACATGTCATCATCAATTTTACCACTAGTTGTTTAGTATTTTTGTTTTACTTTTTTCATATGAGAAAGATATTTAGAGGCATCTTCATTTTTTGCTAGTTTATTATTTATAATCTGCATAAGAGGGTCAATCATTTTGTATCCAATTTGCTTATCATATAAATGTTTTAATGCTTTCCATGCACTAATTTTAACTACCTTAATATGAGAGATCATTGTTTCAATGCAAGGTGATTTTAATAGGGTGAGTGCACTCTTACCATGTTTTAGATATTCAAAATGTTGTGTTGCTTTAGTTGGTGTTGTGGTCTATTTCTCATTGATTTCTGACAAATCATTAAATGTGATGGTGTTATCCATGTTTCTACTACAATATTTATAGTTTTTATGTGATAATTTTTCAGTTTTAGATATTAGACTAACAATTTTGGCCATGATTCTAAAATAATAATCAAGCTGAAAAAAGGAATATTATTGAGGTTTTACCTTTACCTTCAAAACTAGCTTCCATTTACAAAGATAAAAATATTCTCGAACTTGTAAAAAATATACCTTATATCACCTTTATAAAGCCAAAAAATTGATTTAAATATAAGCAAAAGGTTTTGAAACCTAGACTCTTTCTTGTAGAAGGAAAGTTAATAAAAGTTATTTCACCAACTTGCCCTTCAACAAAGTTGAATATAAATTTGTAAGATATTACATATGCTACTAATTTTATGGAAGAAAAAATTAAAATATTAAATTTACTATGATATTTTATCAAGTATTTTTACTTGATATTTTGTGGAGAGACCCATGCAATGAAAAATCAATGGAAATAAAGCCTAAATAAGCTTGTTACCATTATTGTCTCCAAACCTTTGCACCAAATTGACTTATTTTTTATGGATTAATAGATCTAAGCTCTATGTTAATTTCACTTATCATTTTCCATAGAAATTACTACAAGTTACTCTCTTGACTAGAAAACCATCATACAAATTGGTCTCAGATTAAACAAATAATTAAAATACATTAGGAGGTGATATATATATAAGGGAAAAAGTGATTGTTTTAAAGCATCGTATAGACGTGATTTCATATAGTGTTGTACAATTAACTAGAGTTACTCATCCTAATTATAGTGAAGTGGATTCAAACATTTTAGCACCTTTTCAAAATAGTAAAATATTTTTGTTGGCATATGCTCATGACTCATGTTGACACTATATAAACACTTATCCTTTATCTGCTTTGATAGAAATAGAATGCTTCCAAATTTTTTTTATATTCTTC
>JARHVA010004589.1:1247500-1282500 GCA_037957365.1 Torreya grandis
AACATTGTGAAAAATAAATTATTCAAAGATCTCAAGGCCCCTGAGATCTAGAAAATCACCACATGGAATATTCATATTAAAAAGTAAACATGTTAACTTCATTTGTTTATCATTAAATTTAATAGTTCTATATTATTTGTGCCAATACTTTGATATCTTGAGTCTCCCAGATTCTAAGATCATTCCACATGTCTTCATCATGATAATTTGCATCCCCAAAAATTTCAAGTGGTTATTTTATAATTAATCCAATGGTCCAGGGATTTTGTGGTTTCAAGTGATTGACCTTTGGAACATTCACCAAAATATACATCCATGTGAAGGATAAGTAGTTATTTTGTCTAAAATCTAGTAATTCCAAGCTCTCAAGTCTCCTAGATTCTAATATCATTCCACATTTCTTTATCATGCTTACCCATGACCATAGAAGATTCTTTAGAAAAAGGAATACTAGTCTAATACTCCAAGATTATGTGCTTATAATGCTCTAAGATCATGCCACATCTTGATCATGTTAACTTTCCATTATTGGACCTAGATAATAGAATAATTATATTTAAAGGGATGTCTTAATAAGGACATGACAAGTGGCACTATCTTGGGAAGGTATGTCTACAACATAAAAAATAATTATTGCCAACATGACAAAGATTAAATTTAATGAATGGATGACAACTATTTCAAAATTAAATACTAGAGACAACTAATTAACAAATGATTTCCACTTGCCAAGTGAGGGCACCCACCAAAGCTAACTAAAACATTTAAATTGAAATAGTAACTAAAATAAAAAATTGAATATCTATATTGAAGGTGAATGAATGCATTCAATACTCAGGCTTGTTAGTGATATATACAAAATCTACATTGAGAAGGATTCACTTTGTTATTGTTATTTTTATTAAGGAAGTACATTCTCAAGCTCCTTAGCATTAAGAAATCCTTAACTATGTTCATCAAATAAGCACATGATGAAATATCTGAGGAACTCAAAGGAATTACAAATAATAAAAGAGAAGGGTGGCCTATTTGTCATAAAAGGTAGGCCCTTAGTCCCCTCCCCATACTCATTTTTTAAATTGACTAAATATAAAGATTCAATATTTGAGATAAATGCCCTAAACATCAAATTAACACATTACATGGTGCTCTAAGAAGTGTTGGAATCAATCCAATCTTATTATGATGAAAACAACCTCTTTATAGAGGCCAAAAAATACATAGATGATTTATGCCAATTAAAGAATAAGGTCTCCACCAAATAGTTGCTAAACGTGAGGTAATGCCATGTACTGACCTCTTAGAAGTATTATTTATTAACGAAACAACTATTGTAGATATTGTAAATGTAATCAAAGTCAAGACTACCTGTACTTACATATTGGGTAGGGCATTTAATACATATCCTAGGCTTCCCTATCTTGAGACTATCTATAATTAAGTCTCAACCAATGTTTGCCTTGAACATAACACTATAGATGAAAATTTAAAGTGATGGCTTGAAAATGGAAATAGGCTAAATCCAAAGGGAGTAATATCTTCCATTTGTATTATATAATTCAAAATTTTATTTTCAATAACAATGGCACTATTGAATATGGTATAGTTTTTCTTGAGTATTATCTATGCTTAGGTTGAATGAGGTCCATTACTAGATATACTCCATAAAAATAACAAGTTTATTGTATGAGGGGAGATCATAAGTGCACGATAAAAGGCATAGATAATTTATCCTGATTAGAGCCCTAAGGAAGTAAATTTTTCAATGATGTTTGACTTTATGGATGTAGTAATGGCCACTATTTATAAGCCTTATGGTCGGGAATGGTAACCATTAGATAAGTATTTGGGAGATAGTGTCAAATAGGATTTATCTTTTATGTTCACTCATACATACATGAATGAAATAAAAAGGATAATAAATGAGGTATATCCTCATACATACTAAGAATTGTATGGGACCCCAATACTCTGGGCTATAAAAAAACTTGACATACAACCTTAGAAAAATTAGAGATTATTGGTTGTATCAGATGTAATTATTGTCTGAGATGAGTGTACCGTGATTTCTTATTTACTATTTCTAAATCATGTTCTTGATCATATTGATGATCAAGAAATAGACTATCATGTCTTTAATAGTATTGATTAATAATTAGGTTAGATGCATTTGGCCTACTACTTTAAGACTCCTTTTTATAATTGGACAACATAAATATGTGACTAGGCCACATTTCATTTTAGTTGTTAAGGATAAAACACAATACAACTTACAATTTGTCTCAAATCCATCCTAGTGAAAAGAATAAAGTGCACATAGCTTATAATCACTGAGCATATGATCATAATCAAATTTTCTTAAATTCCTCAGATGATTCAAAAGTATGGATAAATATGAAAGACATTTTGATAGAATTCATGGTCCTCAAATCCTTTTTATTTAAAAAAGTTCACATGAAAAGTTATTATGCACAATAAGTAGTAGGGAGAGGCTAGTTATTTCCTCATTTGAAAAAACAAAGTGGAAATTTGTGATTACTCCTTTACTTCCTCTAATAAAAATCAACTAGATGAGCCTTCTTGAATTATTGAAAATGGCTTTTACTTTAATTCCAGTTTATCCTGAGACTCCTTGATATCCTAAGTCCCTTTAGGGAAGCCCTATGCCTTCCACACCTTCCACTTCATCACCTTCAACTCTACATCCTACCACAGTTATTCCCACAACCCCTTTACCAACTCATCCAACTTATAATCCACCCATATTTACCTATAAATGGAAGAACAAGGGTTCCCCTGCTCCCACCATGGATAAAAATCTTGAAGGGAAGCCCTCACTTGGTATCCCTATTATAGAAGAAGCTAATAAGGAGGAGGAAAAAGATGTAGAGACTACAATGGAGCTAGGAAAAGAAGAAGAACTAGAACAATGCATATCTCTGGTTGATTATCCTTTAGAAGAAGAAGACTACAAAATGGACATGGCACATCTAGATGGTGAAGAAGATGAGCAGGAGAAATTCAAAGTCTTTAGTTTGGGAGAGCAATAAGAAAGAGACACCGTAGTTGAATACACACTAGAAAAAATTATAAAAATTGATGAGCTAGTGTCTTCTATTATTTCTTTAGTTCCTAATGTAGAAATTATAGGTATAAGTTTACCTTTATTAATGGATAACATTGTATCATCTAGTTTAATTACTACTCTTGTGGATTCATATATATTATTTCCTCATGAAAACTGATAAGGAATTCTAAAGAAGTACATTTTGATAATATGGTTACAATTTATAATTTTAATAAGGTAAGAGCTCCTATAAAAAAATTAACCTAAATAGAGCTTCCCATGCCCTAGCCATTGGCCATGCCAAAAACAACAATGTCTATAGAGATAATCATAGTTTTATTTATTTTCTTGGTTGAGGTAATACCCATGAAATAAACCTTCTAAAAATAAACTTCCTAAAATATATATTGAAATACGTGCCTCACTACTAAAAACTATGATCAAATCCCTTCTAATAACCTATCCACCTTATACATCTTTAGAACTTTCTGTGATAGGAATAAATAAGAGAGCTTATATTTACTCAATGGGAAATGGAGATGCAAAATATCATTAATGAAATACAAATTTTGGTTCTTTTAGAATAACCCATAGTCTCAACTTAGTTCAACAAATAAAGACGTTATATTTATATAATGACAAAGAGAATTATGGTAAATGTAGGAACAAAAGGTGAAGTATAATTTAAATAAAGATAAAACTTGTTATCTTATCCAAGAGGCCCATAAAAAATCCCAATGATCCTACTATATACATTAAAAATTTCAACATGTTTTTGGATTTCAATAGGGTATCAGTGAAGGAGATACACCAGATTACTAAAGAGGCCTTGAAAAGATGGAAGTAAATGTAGATTACATAGGATCCTCAGTAAGTGATTGCTAATGTGTAGAGTGAAGATACAAAGTTGTACAATATTTTATTTAATATCAGAGTGTCCAAGGTATATATTTATATCCACATAACATATATTGTCACATTATGGAATAAAAGGAAGGACAAACAAAGGATTTAATTTCTGGGTCTAGTTCTCTAGGATTGGTGCTTTTGATCATCTAAATCTCATAACTAGCATGGATTCTACTTATTAAAACTATGTGATTGCCAAGATGGATGCTTCCATAAATTGGAATAAAAAATTGAAGAGGTTCTTTAGTCATGAAAGTGAAACACTACAGTTTTTTGGAGATATGAGAGTAACTAGGATGATCACCCATGTAGGGGACCTAGTCAACATGCCTAATTTTGAAAATCTTCTCCACTTGGCTATTGAAAATTTTAGCCAAGAAGTGGAAGGTAATATTTATAAAACCATTGAATATGTATTACATTTGGTTAGCTTTTTCAAAGAGAGAGTAATTATAGTTGATTTTTAGTAGCCAAATTCAAGAGCTTAGAGGTAGAGCAAGAACGATCACTTCTTGAGGTAATCAAAATTTTGAAACCTTCATTGTTAACTTTTGAAATCATAAATAAAGAATATTTTAGATTATATGCATTGGGTCAAGTGATAAAGGATAAATAAGTAACTTCTAGTTTGATCCCATGCACACAACTAGTTGTTGATACCCCTAGTTTCACAAATCTCTTACTCCTTAACACAATTATAACTACATTATCTGCATTGACTAATCCAGTTAACAATGGTGTATCAAGACATAAATTTTAGAATTATTATGTATCTTCATATTTATTAGCAATGTGGGACTTTAGTTCTCAATCTAGTTATTATACATACATATTTTATTTTTAATTGGGAAGTCTATTCTGAGTATTATCATCGTGTGTCCATATTTATATGATTTTGAATGAAAGGCTCTATTTTTGGACTTATAATTTTGGATGAAGATTGAAGAGATGAGATCTTCACCATTCCAAATTTATAAATACATGTTACCTCCTAGTCTCAAAGGGAGGTTAATTTTGGATATTTAAATTAATAAAAAATTTAGATCAGTTCTACTTGAATTAATATTTATGTGGAAATATTCATTCTTATTAAAATTTGTGGATTGCTTGAGTCATTACATCATTTTATTATATTAGTTATTTAACTATGTATGAGGTATCTATTTCAAATGTATTTTTTCTTTTGTACCCTCTTGTAGATGTGCAACAACAATCTGACAAGTGGGGATCCTTTGATTTATGCATGTTTAAGTATAATTAGTTCTATTTTCCTTTGAATCTTCATTATATTTAATTGTTTGTGTGCTACATCAGCTTCAAATAAGTGTCGATTTAGAATCCTTATCCTATTTGAATTTAAATACTAGTCTTGAAATGATTTATCCCTAGATTTTTTGGTATCTTTTTCTTTCTACCTTACTTTTCCCTCCTAAATGTTCTTTTGATATCCTACTCACCTTAATTAGAATCATCACCCTTCCACCCACTCCAAGTAGATCTAGGTTCACCCATAGTTAGTTCACCCATGTTAATAAATATGTTTTGATAACCACTATTATACCAAAAAGTTGTTAAAAAGTTGAGTAACCTAAAACTCATTCCTTAAAGTGAATTCATTCATCGATTCTAAAATGTTAGAGGTAACCTCATAGGAATTTTTATGGCGTGCATAGAACCCACATCAACATAAGTTTTAAATTAGTAATTAAAGGAGCGACTCCATATTTTACCTCTATCTTATGAAATAAGATCACTTAACTTATGCTAGATGTACCTAGATGACTAAAAATATCATACTAAGACAATAACCTATTACATCCACCTTTGGAAGTCCATACAAAGGGTAGGTCTGATAGAGGTGTTTCTAAAATAACTAGGCAAAAATCATCATCATTAGGAATATGACCTCATCTTCAAGTAGTTCTAAGTGTGCATCTCTAGAATCCATATTTTAACCCTCAACTTTAGTTCAATCCCACACCTCAATCCTTGGATTAGTTGATGAGATCAACTATCAATGTCTTAGGAGTGGTGCAAAATTTGGCTAGAAACCCAGAGAAATATTTCCCTTCTTTTTCTCCCTCAGGAGTAAGGACTACAAAATAACGTGTAATGTCTTTCAAATCTGTGTTAGGAATCTTGAATGTAACTCACAAGGACATGGATTTCATATTGTTCTATTTCTATTTGCAATAAAAAACCTATGACTGTTTTGAAAATATTTCTCATCAGATGGTATAGAAATTGAATAATGAATTACGCAACATGCATAAAAGTACAGATAATATATGTGGATAGAAATATAATATGAATAATTATGTTTATGGGTTCTAAAGACATAATACGACTTTCAATTGGACCAAAAATAATAAATAACATCATGTTACTTATAAATTGATGCTAAAGATCAATATCATAGATAAATCTCTTCCAAACATATGTTGGGTCCATAAAACCATGCAACATTGTGAATTAGATTATATAAGGTTCTGTACTACAAGAAAAATTTTCTTGTAAGAAATAGAGGAACATGAAAACTCTACTAGTCAAGAAGAACCATCTACATCCAATTCTTATAGAGATACTATCATGACAATGGTGTTTGACACTTATGACTTACATTTCCCAAATAAATATGACAATAAGCCTAAGGATAAGACTAATGAGGTTTGTCTACAACTTGATAAGTAATCAACCTATGAATTCTTTAAATCTTACCAATAATAGTGTTAATACTCTACCTCATCTGAATGCTAACAATAATAGTCCCCCACCGTGTATAGATAATACACCTCCACCTAGGAAGGATAATCAAGCTCCTCCTAATCAAAAGGATCAATCATATAGCTTTGAACATCAGGGCAAGGGAAGATATAATATTTTTAAAGACATGAAAATTATTAAATCCAATATCAATCTTCATGAGATAGCCCATATCACTAGATAGAGGTAACTATTACTCAAATCCCTGATAGGGAGGAATTTTAACAATTCTAAGATTCACCATGCAAATGTAATGATGTATAAAAATAAACTTGAGGTACCATTATTCTTATTAACATCTTAAATGTTCAATAAAAATTTATATAACTATCTAGTTGATTTAAGGGCATCAACTAATGTGATGACTATGAGTCTTTATTAAAATTTGGATTTAAATATTGATAAATTAAAAAAAGTAATATTATAGCTAGATAAATCATTAACCCAATGTGTCATAAAATTGACAAACACACATATATAACTGGCATTAGAGCCATGTGTATAGTAGACTATTAACATTCTGGTTATTAACATTATAAAGGCATACAACTTGATACTAAGCCAAGATTGGTCAAAAATGTTGAACAAGTACATGGTCACAAATTTATCCCACATATGGTTACCATAGAAAGGGGTACCAAATAAAATTAGGGTAGCTGGGGATTGCAAAATAAACTACTTAATTATTGATTATAACACAAAGAAAAAGCAAGTAGCCTTTATGTTGAAATATGTAGGTGTGTACACTTTCACCAAAAAACAACAATTGAATCACGAATAATTTAAAGGTCCTTATCAACTGTGAACGTTACACTTTAATAGGGACCATTCCAAATAAAGTTCTAGTGTATGCATGGGCATAAAAGAAGTGAAAGTTATGTAGTACCTAGCTACTTAAAATTTATAATTACACTACACCTACAATAGAGCCAAGTATGAAGCCATGTATATATATATATAGATGTATGTGTGTGTGTGTGTGTGTGTGTGTGTGTGTGTGTGTGTGTGTGTGTGTGTGTGTGTGTGTGTGTGTGTGTGTGTGTGTGTGTGTGTGTGTGTGTGTGTGTGTGTATATATATATATATATATATATATATATATATATATATATATATATAAATATAAATATATATATATATGGATGTATATATATGTAAAAAATTCCTAGACTCCTAACAAACCTAATCAGATTTGGCAACCAAAGAATAAGCAACCAAAACCTCTTATGGTTTTTATACTTGCAATTACACCAAAGAAAAATTGAGAGGCTTTTACTGAGGGAGATTGATTATATTATGAAGGCCTTGCTGATTATTTTTAGAATCCAAAGTATCCTATTGCTAACAGGGTAATGGATCATCTTGACTATACAGGGAAAGGCCTTGGCCTATAGGTGCAAGGAATTTTAGAGCCCTTATAAATAGGAGTTATCAATTGGAATCATGCTCTCAGATTTCAACCACCAGAGGATGACCTCACAAAATTTGGTAATGACTCTTCCAAAATGACTAGTAATGGGAATCCTAATAGTGACATAACATCCCATTATAGTCTTTTTGATGAGCTTATTGATTCATATTTTTTTGATTCAAATACCATATTGACCATAACATCTATTATATCTTTCCATCCTAAAGCAAAAATCCATCTTAGTGGTGCTTCCCTTCCTGAAGTAGGACATTATATCTTTACCATTGGTGATTCCCATCCTAAAGCAAACCCTCACTATAACCTATGCCTTTTCCATCCTACACTCATAGATTAGGATTGACAAAATTTGGTCATATGCTTTGATGACTTTCAAAATGAAGTATCAATTACAGAATACATGGGCCTACAAGATGCATTCCCCATTGGTGATCATAAGCATGGTTTTGATTTTTCATTAAATTCTTCTACCTACTTTGGAGAGAAATCAAACTTTCTCAATCATAATAAATAACAAACATTAATATATTTAGTTGAAAACCTCTTTGAGGTACTTGTTGATCAAGGAAAAAGTAAAGAAAAAGACAAAAATTTGAGTGAAAACCTTTTTCAGGTCCTCCTAGGTGAGAAAGTTTGATCATCCCCTCAAGATGTATAAATTTCATCTAGCCCAAGTTCCATAGCTATTACAAGCATCACTTCAAAACATCATCAAATATTTGAGTGTCTTGCTCTTGAGTTTCTAAAGGTTTTTCCCAATTGTCCTTTACTTGAGAAGGTAGATTTTGATTCTTCATATTATCTAGATCTTTGGAAAGAACAACAAGAATATGAAGCAGAGGATCATGACCATACATTACCTATAATTCTAGAAGATGGATCCACACTCCTTATGGAGAGCACAATAGAAGTGAATTTAGGAACCGATAAGGATCCTAAAATTTTTTATCTTGGAAATTCCTTTACTAAAGTAGAACATAAACATATTATATCCATTCTTAAGGACTATATGGACATCTTTGCATGGGCATACTTGACATGCCAAGCTTGGACCCAGATTTAGTTTTTCATCATCTTGTTGTTCACCCTGATGTTAAATCAGTCAAGAAAAAGTTGAGAAAGATGCATCTATGCATCACCCTTTTCGTTGAGTCCAAGTTAGAAGAGTTATTAGGATCCAATATTATCATACCATTGGACTACTCTGAATGGATTTCTAACATAGTGCCAGTAAGTGAAAAGACCCCAGGCATACATGTTTGTACTAGTTTTCATGATATCAACAAAGCATGCCCTAAAGATGACTTTCCTTTGCCCAACATCAACATGATTATCAACTCAATTAATAGGTATGAGATGCTATCTTTAATGGATGGATTTTCTAGTTATAATCAAATAAAGATAGCCCCTAAAAATCAACATGAGACCATGTTCACCACTATGTGGGGGACATTCTATTACCAAGTCATGCCATTTGGTTTGAAGAATGTTGGAGCCACATATCAATGTAAAATGATTGTCATCTTCCATGACATGATGCACGACATTGTCGAGGACTATGTTGATGATATACTAACAAAATCAAGAATAAGAGCTAGACACCCTGACATTCTACGAGGAATATTTGAGAGGCTTCATGCATATAAAGTCCACTTGAATCCTAAGAAATGTGTCTTTGGAATCACATCAGTAAAATTGTTAGGGTTCATTGTATCACAATGAGGGATCAAATTCAACCCTACCTAGGTCAATGTTATTATAGAAATGCCTCCACCAAATACTCTTAAATAGTTGTAAGGTCTATAAGGAAAGGTCTAATCTATACGCTGGTTCATTTCTCAATGGGGAGATAAGTGCCACCCATTTACCCATCTCTTAAATAAAGGGGTAAAATTTCAATGGGATGAATGTTATCAGATAGCATTTGCAAAGCTTAAAACATACTTGGCCAATCCACCAGTCTTAGGACCTCCAACACAAGGAAAGTCGATGCTTCTTTATATATCAGCCAAAAAACATACACTAGGGGCACTTTTGGCTTAGCATGATGATCATGGTAAGGAACATGCAATTTATTATTTAAACCACACATTGGTATCCTATGAAAATAATTATATGCCTATTGAGAAGGCATGTTTAGCTATGGTGTTTGCCACTCATAAATTGTGACATTATATGCTAAATAACAAAACTATTTTTATCACCAAGGTAGATCCTCTCAAGTTCCTCTTATCTAAAGCATCTCTTTAAGGATGAACGGCTAAATGGATTATGCTCCTTAGTGAGTTTAGTATTGAATACCAGAATCAAAAGGCAATCAAAAGACAAGTTGTGGATATGTAGTCTCAAGTAAAACTCTTAGCACTCAAGAAACATTATTAGATGACTAAACTATCCTTAAAACCTTTTAAACAAATGCAATATTTAAAATTAACCTTTGAAGCCAAACCAAACCCTAGCTTACCTAAGTAAAGTGTAAATCATGGAATATATAAAACACATTTCCAACATTAGACACGTTTTAAGGTACAAGTAAATTTAAATATCCTTATATTTTTATGAAAAATTGATGCAGACAAGTAGACAAATAACATGAAAAATTGGAATCATATTTCTTTATAATTATTATTTCTAACAATAAAAATATAACATTTTCACTTTTAATAGTTTTTTCCGATGTATACAATGGTGGGAATTATATTATCTTAAAAAAAAACAAAGAAGAGGATGAAGATTAATTAAAACTACATGAAAAGGATGTCCCTACCAAAAATTGGGTAGAATGTGTATATGTCATCAAAGATGAATATTATCATGTGAACAGATATGATAACCCATAAAAAAAAAATTAATTGCATTAGGGTTGAATATAAATGGTGTAAGATTATAGCAATAACTTTTTTACTTTATTGACAAATGTTCATACATGTGACAATGAGGGACAACTAATCCTCAAATATCGTAACGGATTGTGTTTTTGAACCATAAAAAAAATGGAAAACTTGGAGGTTAAGACACCGAGATAATATTACCAATGTGTTGTTAATGTAGTTAATTTTTTTAAGTGCAAACATAGGAAATAAACTACTCCCAAAAATAATGGCATCAAGTCTAACATTAAGAAGCACAACCAACATGTCTAGTCAACACCTTTTTCATGACTCTAAACTAATTATAAACTAGATAAAAAATATGTACCAGTGTAATCTTTAATACTTAATAAATAAAAACACTATGATTGGGACTTAATTGAATCCTTTGAAGCATTCTGCATCAGGGCCATCTTGAGAGAATAGAATCAAATAATTGATTCATTAGTATCCTCCACTACCAATTTGGCAGCACTTCAAGAATTGAAAATGTAGAATTTTTTAATGAAATTGGTCCCATGCCCTTTTTTCTAATAATGTGGATAAATTACAAGTGTTTAATGATGAAAAAAAAATCATATAAATCATAAATTGTTTAGGATCTATTGAGGCCCATATAATAGATGAAGGAAATATCTAGCCTATGCAAACTAAAGATATGGGTAAAGAGGGTGTTCTATAGATGAAATAAAAATGAATCCCTATGGACACTATTTACATGGAGCGATATTTTGATGTCAACCTTTAGGATTAAAAGAGGAAATAGATAAATGAAATCGAGTCCAGCTTCACCAAAAAAAATTGGGGAATAACCAGGCTCCCCAAACAGTGAATATAGGTCTACATTGTACTAAAAATAAAAAATATATGGTGAATGGGTTACTTACAATTACATGGATATAATTTCCTGGACATATTATGATATGAAGATATTTTATCCAAAAGTCATTACACAAACATTCATTTGAGGAAAGAACACAATCCGTTCAATAAAAGGTAGAGACCAGTAAACCCAATCCTAAAACTTCTCATAGATACTAAATTATAAAATCTCATGGATGCCAAGATAATTTTATGAATTAGGCACTCAACTTGTGTAGCTAATCTAGTACTAGTCAATAAAAGGACTAGAGAAATCAGGTTGTGTGTTGATTTTAAAAACTTAAATAGATCTTTAAAAAGCATAATTATCCTTTGCATTCTCTAGACAAAGTAATATAGATGGTGATTACCTTATATATTATGTCTTTATTTCATGGATTCTCAAGCTACAACTAGGTATTAGTTAAAGAAGAAGATATGATGAATATCACCTTCCATATCAAATGGGCCTTTGCATATAAAAATATGTTGTTTGACCTAATCAACACAGGAGATACTTTCTAGATAATGATGTATTTAGCCTTTCAGATACTAGTAGGAAGTACATCATAATTCAACATGCATAATGATATGTTATTTTATAATAACTATGCTAACCATGTAATCCATCTATAGAAAGTCCTAGATAGTGATGTAGAGCATCTTAAGGTTAAAAAGAATGTAAATGTTTTTAAGAATTTATGAGCATCCAATTTTAGTCATATATGGATAGGTGAGGTCTTATAAGGTCCTCTAAGATGTATTAGATACATTAAAATACTTGGAATTATGTGTTTTTATCTGTTTATAGTCATCCCCTCAAAAATTGTTTTCTTGAAAATTAGAATTTAGAATTGGCTTTGTGATGTGTTTTGAGGTTATTTGTGAAATCCAATGGTTTTTTTATGTTTTGTACATGTCATATAAGCTCCTATGGGTGAGTTTTAAAGGTGTATTATTATACAAGTAATGATAAAAAATAATGTAAGTAATAATTTTGAATGGTAACTACCACCCTATGTGGATTTAGCAAGAAAAGGGAGTTGTCTTACATGTGTTAGTGTAATAATAGAAGGATTTTGATGTAGTTGTGAGGGAGGAGTAGTGTAGGTACATATAATATGATAAATATGAACAAGCAAAGTTGGAGAGATGAAAATATTAATAAAATTATCAATAAATCTATTTTTCGTATAAGTGTGAATGTATTGTGTGGTTTTAATTAATGAATGACTAAAAAAACATGTGTTGTCTTTATATGAAGTATCTGAGTCTCAATAAAATGTAATATTGATCATAATATCATTATGTATTTAAATATTTCATGTTTATTTCTTATTCTAAGTCTAAAATTACTTATCCATAGTACACTTGATAAAAGAAGATATCTACTTACATATAGTCATGGAGATCAATTAAGTGATGAGTTTATGATGGTTTCTCAATACTTACTAAATTTTTTGAGTCTAAAAAATAGTATATAATTGGTTATTGATGAAAATAATCAAATTTATAGGCTTGTAAATGCTTCAAATGTTTAATATTCAATTAAAACCCTCATTGTTACTAATATAATCCTAGAAATACACTCATTTTTTTCTAGATTGCATTTTTTAGCCTTAGAATGATTGATCATGAATAATTATCTATTTGAGAAGGTAAAAAGAGTTGGTAAAGAAAAAAAAATGTATTATAATGGCTTTAAGTGGTCTAAAACTCAACCTATCCATTTTTTTTCTTTTGACCACCTAAATGCTTGTGTAGACCAACATAGGGTTTCAAACATGCAAATACTATAACTTTTATTCCATTTGTCCAAAATTTATAAAACTATAGAATATAATGTTTTTTAATTTTATTTAAAATATTTTTCATTTTCTAGGTTGATAAATGATCATACAATATGTTATACAAGACTGTGGCATTGAACTAGGCCTAAAGAGACCTAATTATTAAAGAGGCGAGTTGAGTTAGTTGGTCTATCTTGAGATTTGGGTCCTAAAATTTTACATGAGGATGGAAGGGTATAATGGGTATCCAAAATAGGTATTATTTTTTTATCTTTTTATAATAAAAAATTATATATTTATTGTAAAACAGGGTTACAAGAAGTTAGGCAAGGAAGATGAAAGTATCGATTGGTTGATGTTGTAAACATGGGGATTTATCATTATGATCTTGATGTGTAATGGAGATATAAAAGACTATTTATATGTACATATAATTATTTGAGAGAATAAAATAACCTCGGACCATGTTTAGTCTTTTGATGCCTATGAACCTATATATGAGAATGAACAAACATGAATAAAAAATGAAGAATGGAGTTTTGAAAAGTGAGTATGAGAGGATTATGTTGATGATAAGAAGGTAAGAGAGTGAATATGAATATTATAAAGATGATAATTATTGAATAGTGTAATAATATAATTAGGTTCTAAAGGGATTAGGTGCATACCAAATGGGGTAATTGACCAAGCATTGTCTAGATAGAAGCAAAGTACCTACATGAAAAGGAAAATAAGAGATTAAAGTAAAGAGATAAAAAATAAGAAAATATATTGAATGAGAGGTATGAGGAGATTGTAGAAATCATCTCTTCATAAATTAGTATCATATCAAGTAAGCTCTTAGAATAGTTTATGTTTTTGAGTATTTAAGGATGCTATTTTAGGTTGTTAAAGGTTACAAATGAAGGTTGAAAGAATATAGTAAGAGAAAGTTAGAGAGTTTGTGGTATAATATCAACCCTAAATAGAGAATAAAAACTCTAAGAAAAGGAGTTTTTATAAGGTATAAAATATTTGGACAATAGTGTCAATACTCTAGGTACACGAGAGAATCAAGGTTTAGATACCAAGGCAAGGGGAAAAATACATGCTTAAGATAAAATGAAGGTAGAGAAGGAAAAAGAGAGGAAGGGATTAGCTGAGTTAGAACACCATAATGAGATAAAGAAGAAGGAAGACCCAAAGATAAAAGGTGTGATTATTAAAGAGGAGATGAGTGAAATAGGTAAAATTATATAGATGATAAGGCTCTTAATGGATATCATGAAATAAGAGAAAATCCAAAGGTATGGATGCGTAATTTGAGGAAGAATAGAGTTAAGTGTACTATAAGGATACTCATGGAGATAGGAAGAAAGATTGTCATGAGAGACAATGAGAAGTAGAATACGTTAATATGTAGGTATCTAATGGAAGAAATAATTAAGTTTATGATGGATGAATAAGTCTATAAACAAGAGGAAGGTGAGCATCACCTTAAGGATAAAAATTTAGAAATGAGAAATGATGAGGGGAAACATATAAAGGAACCTAATAAGGAGAGGATAGAGGCAAACAAGCCTCAATATTTTCAAATTAATTATTTATTATCACGTGTATATAGATACAAAAGTAGAGAAATAAGATGTCCATGTTGAGGACATAAAACTTGAAAGCATGGAATAGAAAAATCATGAAACATATGATTATGTTCAATAAGAATTTTATTGGGCAGCCATCTATAAAGTTACAAAAATTTGTTATCCTAAAAGAGAAGAGATCTTTAAGATGAAGGATGCCTCACTGAAGGTATAAAAGAATCAAAGTTAAATCAAGATGATGGATTCAATAGGTATGAAGGTAATAATGTAGAATTTGTATTGGATGAAGCAATCAAAGAGTTTTAATCAGATATTGTAGGTGATGGAGAGTTTTTAGGTGAATAATAAGATCAATCATTTGCTTATGTGAATTGGGAATCAATTGCAAGTAGAGATGGTAGCTTTGGAGAATTCCATAATAAATGGATAAAAATACAAAGTCTATCCTAGAATATTAGTTGAGTAAATAGTCACTTGGCATGAGTCAATAAAGACTCATGAGAGATAAATAGTGATGGATCTAAGGCATGCAAGGGTGGATATATTTAGAGTATGATGGAGTTTCTAGCTTGACACATGATGAAGATGGAGCCTAAGTATACGTTATTCAACAAGGTATGCAAGAGAATAATGAGGAAATAGATTTGATATGAATATAATTGATGTAAAAGGATGAAGATGATCTATTAGATTTATTTAGTCAAAGTGAAATTAAGTATAAGATGTCATACAAGAGATAGAGGATGAATTTAAAGATGAAAGAAAAAAGATGTCAAGGATAAGGAGTATGTTTCCTATAATAAAACTTGAATAAGATAAAATTTTATGTCATATAAGGCCAAAATATTATAACCAAGCAATGAGTTACAAACAATAATATTGACATGCATCAGTACAAGGTGAACCAAACCAAGTTTCAAGGTAAGGGAGATTAGCATAAATCACTTTAGTTGATTAAGTAACAAGTATTGGTAGCTAATTATGTAATTAAAGAGAAACGGTTAGGTGGAAAATTTAATTATCTAAAAAAGGCGAGATGGATACCTAGAGAATCTTTGAAGAAGAATACAAGAGAAAGAGAGAATATAAAGGACCATGATATCCTTGAAGAGACTATCAAGTCTCATGAATATAATTTTATATGTACTAAGTATGATGTTATGAGTATGGAGATGTAAGAGAAGGATTCAATCTAGACCAAATGGATAAAATAATTAATGAGGCACAAGATCTAATGATAGAGCTAAGGAAAGAAGAGGACAACCATTTTCCTAAAAAAATAAGTGATAGGATGAATAATGCATGTTTTGAGGAGGAAAATACTGATCCAAAGGTAATCCATAGAATCAGTGAGATTAATGCAACATTGAGATACAAACTAGAGGGTATTCATATCTAAATAATTAGTTAAATAATATGCCAAGAGTTGAAGAAAATAGACTCATGGAAGAAGAGATACATGTAGGTGAGAAAGAGAACAAGAAAGTGAAGGAAGAGTAAGGTAGGAAGTCAATTGATTCATTGATCATGTTATAGATGTGTTATTTGAAGTTATAAATAATGATAGTAAGATAAGATATTAGGAAGAAGTGTTATGTTTTTCTAACCTTGAATTGGACAAGGAGATGTCATTGTAAGATAAGCAATAAGTCTATGAGAAGCCTCACCATGAGAAGGTGTAGGGTCATGAAGAGGTAGCTAAAGAGGATATATATATATATATATATATATATATATATATATATATATACATATATATATATACACACACATATATACACACACACACACACACACACACATATATATATATATACACATATATATATATGTATATATACATATGTATATATGTATATATACATATGTATATATATATATATATAAATATATATATATATATATGTATATATATATATACATATATATATACATATATATATATATATATATATATATATATATATATATATATATATATATATCTGTCTGTGTGTGTGTGTGTGTGTGTGTGTGTGTGTGTGTGTGTGTGTGTGTGTGTGTGTGTGTGTGTGTGTGTATAGACACACACACACACACACACACACACACATATATCCTTTTTGGCTACCTCTTCATGTCCCTACACCTTCTCATGGTGAGTCTTGTCATAGCCTTTATATATATATATATATATATATATATATATATATATATATATATATATATATATATATAAGAGTGTATAAAGGATGAATATGCATAAGAATAAATTATATCATGAGGATGAAGGATAAATTATGGTTTGGAAGATATACTAACAAAGAGTGCATGAACCAATCATTGCAAAGGAGGAAGGACGTTATGAAATGGAAGGAGTGAAGAATGAGAATCAACCATTTTATGTAGAGCATTATAAATGGAAGTAAGATATGGATGATATGGAATATGAAAAGGATAAATAGATATAGTAGTTATTATACTTCATGGAGATAGAGGATGAGTTGAAAAAAGGCAAGACAAGGCAAGGAGACAAAGGCAAAGTAACCAACTGAGAGGAAATGAGAAATATAATATGAACAATAGTAACAAGAAATTAGAACATAAGTAGATAAATAATTGGGAATAAATGAAGAGGTTACATAAGGTACATTGAGTAGGAGCTACAATTTTCCAACTTAGGGAGTTTGATGTAGAGAATCACAAGGTGACAAAGCGTTTAAATGTGGTTAAGAGTTCATAAGTAGATATTTTTAGTTTGATATGGGTAGGAGAGAAATTATAGGGTCCTTTAGGATGTTGTTTAGTAATTAGATGTATTGGAATGGTGTGTTTATATCCATTTAGATTTTTCATGTCAAAAAGAAAAATCTAAAAATTTAAATTTAGAATTCACTTTGTGATATGTTTTAAGGTGTTGTGTTAAATCTAATGGTTGATTAATGTTTTGTATGAGTCATATAAGGCCCTATAGGTGAGTTTTAGGGGTGTATTTAATGTGTAATTGATGTAAAATGACAATGTAATAAATAATCTTGAATGGTACCTATCACCCTACATGGAGTTAACAAGAAAAGAGAGATGTCTTGCATGTTTTGGTATAATAACCAAAGGATTTGCATGTGCTTGTAAGAGAGGATTAGTGTAGGTAGGTAGGATAGGATAATTATGAAGGATATAGATTTGGAGAGAGGAAAATATAAATAAAAGTATGAAAAACTTTGTTTTTTGCTATAAGCATGAATGTATTGTGTGGTTTTGATCAATGATTGAACGAAAAATGAACTTGTGCTGTATTTTTTTGAAATATCTGAGTCTAATGTAACATTGATCATACTATCATTATATATTTAAATATTTAATTTTTATACCCTATTATGAGTCTATAGCTTATTATAGATAACACACTTGAGAAAAGAAATAATTGTCCATACATACAATCAAGAAGATCAAGTGATGAGCTTTTAATGTTTTTCCAATAATTATTGAATTATTTCAGTCTCAATAATAGTATAGAGTTAGTAATTGGTGATAATAATATATTTGGAAGGATCATAAATCCTTAAATGCTGGAAGATTCACTTAAAAACCTCATTGTTACTAACAAAGTCCTAAAAGTGCACTCAAAATTCTTTCAACTTGCCAATTGGAGCCTTGGAATGCTTGATCATAAACAATTAGCTATTTTAGAAGGCAAATATAGTATTTTAATACATCTCATAGTTCTTATAAATATTTTAAATGGTCTAAAACTCATCCTATTCCTTTTTGTTTTCTCTTGGCCACCTAAAGGCCTATGAAGACCAACCTAGGGTTTTAAACATGCAACTAGTATAACTTTTGTTCCAACTATAAAAAATAGATAAAAATTTTCAATCTAATGTTTTTAATGTTCTATAGAGGATTTTTGATGTTATATTTTGGTACCTAATCATAAAATATTATATCTAGGATTGTGGCATTGAAATAGGCATAAAGAGACCTAACTGGTAAAGATGTGTGTAGAATTAGTTGGTCTACCTTGAGATTTGAGTGCTGATTTTTAGTTGTGAAATTGAAAGTGGATAACAGATATCTAAAAAATATCTTATTTTTTTCCAAATTTTTAATAATATTCACAACTACTAGATTTATCCTAAAATATGGCTACAATGAGCTAAGTAAGAAAGAGGAATGTGTAGATTGGTTTCAAGTGAAAAATTGGGGATTGAGCATTATTATAGAATGTGTAAGGGAGACATAAAAGGCTAGGTGGTTGGAAATTCAATGCTTTGAGAGAAGATAGGAAACTTGGACCATGTTTAGGATTTCAAGACCTATGACCATATACATTAGATTGTTTAAGCATGAATCAAGAATCAATAATGAATTTTTGAAAATTGAGTATGAAAGGATGATATCATTGCTAAGTAGGTGAGAGAGTGAAAAATAAGATGATAAAAATAATTGGTATTCAATACAGAGATAAGAAAACCATGCTTCAAAGGGGTTAGGTATCTACCGAAAGGGATGATTGATCAAACATTTACAAGATAGAATAAAAGTACCTACATGATAAAGAAAATTAGAGATCAGAGTAAAGAGATCAAAGAGAAGAAATTAGAGATAGAGAGAGGTATGAAGAGAGTGTAGGTATCATATCTACACCATAAATATGTAAAATGTATTAGGATTCTCTAAACTCAAAAAAATGCATTTTCAAAGTTATCAAAGGAAACTTATTAGGCCATAATGTTGACAATGAAGGGATCTACATTGACCTAAATTGCATCCAATTAATCTTTAAGATAACTCTACCAAATAGTAACAAAGATCTTAACTATTTCTTTGGAAATATAAACTTTATAAGAAAGTCTATTCCTTGTTTTATATAAATCATCAAACCATTGAATGCAATTCCAAAATAGGATGTCAAGATTGAGTGAATAATGGAGGCCAATAAATTTTTCTAAGATATCAAAATGGAAAATTTTCAAGCCCCTGTCCTAATCGACCTAGGTTTCAATAAAGTTTTTTATCTTTATTCATTAACTTTTGATTATACAATTGTTAAAATATTGATATAAATATTAGAATATAATGAGCACCCCATTGAATTCATGAGTGCGAAATTTAAGGGTGCAAATCTAAGTTATTCCATAATTTATAACAATATATATGAATTGCTCAAGGCCATAAATAAATTAAGACATTATTCCCTATGAAATAAGACATATGCCACTATCCTTGAACAGGCCATCAAACTCACATTTAGATAAGATAAGTTGAGAGAGAAGAAATCAAATTGAATGGCTAATGTTTAGGAGTTTGACATTGAAAATAGACCAACTAAAATGGTAAAAGGGTAGGGTCTCATCCACTTGATCACTCAAACTAACCCACACATCCACATTATACAAATCACTAAGGCCTAGGTGATATGAGGGGAATGGCACTCACATATCATCTATTACCTTCTGATAAGGACATGCCTTTTAGAGTTGAACAAAAAAACAAAAGTGAGCCTTCAAGCTCAATTAACTCATTTAATGATCAAGAAAGAGGTCATTAATAGAATGAATTTTGAAAACATCTACCTAAGGTGTGTTTTGAAAGAGTAACCTTAGGACATCCAAGATAACCTACATTATAAGGTTGGCAATAGGCATCCCTCCAACAATACTAAATATAAAAAAATTCTAATTATAAGTTAATAATAGCTTTCAATTAGCTAATCATGTCTATAACCATGTCATAATTTACAAGGAGTACTAGCTATTCATGAAAAGAGAGGTGAATGCCATTATGCCTTTACATCTAATCATTGAAGGATGCTCTTTTAATTAATTGAGCTTGGACTTTGTTGGGTTTATAAATACAAATTTTTCACTAAGTAACAAGTACATCCTCATGGCTATTTATTATTATGCCAAATGGATGAAGGCTATTACTACTAAGAATTTATAAACATTAGATGTCATCAATTTCTTGGAGGGAAAAATGGTAATCAAATTTAGCACACCCATTTCATTGGTTTGTGATAATGGTTCAACATTGAAATCTTATAAATTCATAGAATTTGCATACCACAAATAGATCACCCTTAAGTTATTGTCAAACCATTACCCACAAGGGAATTGAGTGGTTGAGTCAGTTAATAAGAAATTGAAGGATTCCATAAATAAGTTCACACCAAATAAATAGAGATATTCATGTCTCTTATTGAAATATATACTATGTATAGGCCAAACTTGGAACCATTAAGATCTTAAGGCTTCACATTTTATGCTAGTATATGGATAATAGCCAATCTTCCACATCACTCTAAAACTACCAATGTACCAATTCAATCCAAATTATATTGAACAAGATGAGAGAGTAAATTATATACTAATACAAAAAATCAAATTAGAAGACATAAGAACTAAGGCACTATAAAACTTCAATAAACATCAATGTATCATCAAAGTATAGTTTGACAAGAGATACAAAATAAAGGCTTTTAGGAATTTAGGCTTGTGCTAATTTGGGATAAAGAACATGAGAATAAAGGGAAGCACGAAACATTAATTCGATTATGTATTGGGACATATCATTTATCTAAAATCTTTATAAATAATGTCTTTCAGTTGAAATACCTCCAAGGTAAAGACCCCACCTTTTTAATCACTGGACAGTCTTGAAGCATTACTTCATGGCTGCCCCAACTGGAAATGCATCATAGTGGAATATAAATGGATGTTTAGAGTATAAGTAGATAAAATTTATAAATTTTTAGATTATATTTCATATTTCCTATATTATATTTCTTATTTTCTAGAATAAATTTCTTGATTTCTATAATTGTTTTCCTTTATGATAGTTTTATTACTTTTAATAGCTTAGTTCCATGCTTTCTAGTTTAGTTTCTTAAGTTATAATACCATTTAAAATATTTTAATAAAATAAATAAAAAAGGATTTGTGAAAACAAAGGGGATTACACATGAAGGGAGCACAATTGGTGGTCATATAAATGTATTATGAAAATACTAGACTTTGTAGACATTAGGTATGTATTATGACTATTTTTTTCAATTAAATAGACTTAATTTGAATTTTGCACTTGTTATGATATAATCATGAAAATTCTATAAAATTTTCCCATTTACAAAATTGAAATATACTATCATATGTTAAAATTTAGGTAGGAGATAATAATCATAGGACCAAATACACAATGACAAGGACATATTGACAAATAAGTTTTCTAATTTCATACATATATAAAAATGTGGTTCCCACCCTTCCTGTATCTATGATTCAAATAAAATTTATAGAGGGTAGGTGATACAATTAGACAATAACAGGGCTATGGACACCTGGTTAGTAGTAGTGAAAAGCTTTGAATAGAATCAAAGGAATCTCTATCAAGGCTATAGATGTCTGGGTTGGAATATGTTTCGAGGGGAATCTTTTAGAGGTTGACTTGGATGTTTAGGAGCGAATAAAAAATTCCCATGGCATTCTACCTAAAAATTAGGGAGTTGGGGAAAAAATTGGAAAAATGCAAGAGTGGCCATGGGATAAAAGTCTTGAGTCCTTCATATGGTGAAGGTAGACTATGATGGGCAACAAGAGTGGTTGAAAAAATAGCTTAGTCTCATATTACCTTATATCATTCTAAGTAGGTGGGTTTTCTTTGTTTGATGGAAATTGATTCAGGTTTGTTGTTTTCTATTCAACAAAATTTAGGATAAAGTTTTAAATTAGCATAAGAACCCTTAATACATTAAATCGAGTAAATGCCATTAATTTGACTATGTTTCATTCCAATCCCTATTTTCATTTATATTTACTAAATTTTAAAAAAAAATTATTGAGTTGAATTTGCATCCCTTTTTCTATTTTATTTGGTAATTACTATTATTAAAACCTATTTATATTTTAGTGACCCTGAAGGATTTGGTTTGGAAAAGGGTCTATGTTTGCCATTTTACTTTTATATGACATTTAGAAAAATTATATTTATGATTTTTGAATTAAATAAAAATCTATTTTGATATGGGTTAAGCCCTATAAGGGTGATCAAAATAAATATTGCATGATATTTTAAATATAAATTTGTTTTTTTTATAGTATCTCAATTATGTTTAAAATCAATCTATCTTACTCCATATCTATTCCCCTTATTCAAGTAAAACCCATATTTGACCATTTTGACCCCGTATGGGGCAAGAAAAATTGTATACCATCATAATAAAACCTAATTCATTGTCCAAAATTATATGGCTATATGTAACTAATTTTCATGAATGTGTCAAATACTTCATATTTGAGAACATTTAGTCTTATATGACTTTGTGCTTGCTTTGGGAAGTTATTATTGACTATACCTTGTTAGGTGATGGCTTAACTTTCATTTAGATGTAAACCTAACTCTTTAATTAAATGATGGCTTGATTTATTATATTGCGTAAATTAATATGGATATATACAAGCAATAAAATGTTGGTTTAATATCTACCAATTGATCTAGTTGTTGAAATTATTAATAGCTCTAATGGTTTAGTGGTTTTCATTTGTGAAGCATCCATTAAATAGTTAAAAGGTCAATGTCCAATTAAAATTCTTGAAATGATTTGATTCTTTTAATAAAAGGAAGGGATTGATGGGTTTCAAATTACTATTAAATCATTTACCATAAATATCTAAATATAGATCAATGAACTACTCAACCTCCCTCATTTCATACGAATGTAAGCCCCTTGATCAAATAGAATTATTTGTAGATTTTGAAAGTTAATTATATGAAGAATATGATCTAAATCTAACCCTTTTAGGTGATTGAATGTTTATTATTGTGTTTTAATTATTATTTTTAGTTTCTATTTTGTTGGTTGACTATGCACGAGGTTTATGAATGGAATGCTTCCAATTTGAAAAATTATGTTGTGGAAGGGCAATTATGCCTGTAGGTGTCTATTATAATTTTGAGCTTGTTGATTTTTATTTTTTTTTTAATTTTTATTTATATGACTCATTTGAATTTGGACCATGGCTTGTGTCACTTGATTCTCATAACTACCTGGTAAAACCTAGATCTTTTATTCCACCATTTAGCTAGCGGTTGGGGGTGATTAGGGATACCTAATGATTGGGCTCAAAAAAATAGAAATTTGGGTTGACCTTATGTATAGTTATCACATCATCGGATATTTCTTGGATATCAATGCTTGTAGCTTGAGTTGTTCTATTGTATAATATAGTGAATGATTGGTGATGTTTAGGGGTGATCTCAAAAGTCTTCATTAATGTAATTAATTATTATGTATTGTTATGAATCTTGTATCTAGATTTTGGTGAAGATAAATAATATGTTAAGAATTTGAAATCAGTTTTTGCATATGTTAATGAATACCACAATGTTGTGTTTCATTACAATATATGGATATCAAATATCCGTTGAGTCTATACTTGTTTCATATTTTGAAATTCTAATATTCATTGTAGTTGTATGGTTGTAGACTTTGTATTATCATAGCTACATTTGGGAGTTAATTATATAATTTAAGCCTTATTGTTTTATATTAATAATGAATTGTTGATGAACCTGGGTAAGAAAAACATATTTATGTTTGATTCTAATCACTCTGGACTCCTAATTTTGATGTTGTATCCTCTTCTTCTAGTATACAAGGTATATTATTTGATGATGAAGATATATAAAAAAGGTATATATGGTGTACCTTATTCAATTTTGTAATCTCTTAAGTGTTAATATGATTGCATTCAATTACTTTTTATATGATGAAGGTGTAGTCGAATACCAATTATAGAAGCTCAGATTACATTTAAATACATGTTCAACCAGAAAGAGTTCCTAATTTTCTTATGTAATATTAAAAACATTATTTTTGTTATATAATTTTTTTTGGATGAATAACTAAACCTTGTGATGTAAAAAATAATTTCCATTTAAGAAAATAACATGTTATGTAGGTTTGCTTATGGAAATGTTTGTTTAACTTACTAGCGATTGGTTGAATATGAAACTAGAGATTGATTACAATAGTAGTCAATTGATGTTAAAATATTAATGTTATACTTATGAATATTTTGTTGTAATTATTAAATGGACTGATGAATATTTAATCCCTGATAGAGATAGAAATTTTAAATACACAATAAATACCCCTTACATGGTTATTATACTTTTTTTCACATAAGTGTTATGTAAAATCAAGAATCTTGTTATTATAATTATTTTTTTGCCTTCATTCGGTTACAAATTCTGCTTGTAGAGGTGTACCTTGTTGATTAACATCTTCAATTTGGTCCATTAGTTGGTGTTGACTTCTTCTCCATTCTATGCTTGCATTGCGAGTTAGTTAGTATTGATTTTGGTATTGAGATTTTAGTCGAGAATATTAAATGTTTCAGTTGTAATCATTGTGCATTGTATTTCTTAAGCAATTAAATTAAGATAATCAATTTATACCAAACATGTAGGATATATTAACTTGTCTTAGCTAAACCTCAAACTAATTTTTCCTAAACCCAAGATAAGTGTACAAAGGTATAAATTTATTAAGATTTCTATTAGTTATAAGTGTATGTCTTATAAGTATTGGTGATGAATGGTTTTGTAAATATTTTTATTTATTAATTGATCCTTCTTTATTATGGAATAATTGTGTTGAGATTATCACACACTCTAATGATAATCAAATATATATAAATATAGTGTAAGTTATATATTTTTGAATTGTGTTATTGGTTATTTAATGCTCAGTTATCTATCATGACTAATCATTGTTGCTTATTTTCCATGGTGAAATGAAGGCTTATGTTTTATCCAAAAAATATTAATCTAGAACTTTTATCAAAGGTCAATTTTAACCATATTATTCCTTGGGATCAGTTCACTGATTGAATAAATTTTGGGTTTAGAGATGTATCATCTTATCAAGATAAGTTTTAATACCCATGTGCATGTTAAAAATTGCACTACTCAATTGAATGGGTAACTTTGGGTTCATCAATTTTATAAATCCATCTAAAGGTTATATATTAAATCCATGATGAATTTAGTTACTCTGAGATTATAGAGGTACTACTCTCAACTGGCTTAGGTTGATAACCATAATCTCTCTTAGCCATTCCTTTTGAGTGATGTTTTATATTCAAAATAAATTGTCAAAAGGACTTGTCATGCTCCTTCCATCTTGTTGCATGGTTTAGAAAATGTTTGAGTTTGGTGAATATCATTTTTTTAAATTTGGTGGAAACCATTGTTCACAATATATAATATGTCAAGGACATAAATAATACTCTTTAACCAACTAATGTGAATCAACAGGTGATATTTCTTTTTTGATACTAACTTGGAACTGGTGCATTCAATTAACCTCTTTCTTAGAAAGGAGGGTTAAATCTAGTTCATTAAATAATGGCACCAATGTTGATGTTGATGAAACATTGGGATATAAAATAGACAACCTAATTAGTGTCTTAAAAGGAAAATCAATGTGTACGCTTATGATACAATTTTTGTTTGGGAATGAATTATTTTAGTAAGGACTATTATGATACTTAGTACACTTCAAAGTGTACAAGTAAGTTTATAGATGGTATTAGTGTAGGTTTTTATTTTTCCCTATTTTTTAATTAGGGAAATCATATTTCTTGTGCATACATGGAGTTTTCCTACTTTTGTGGGATAGGCTAGCTTATGTGTAGGAGTGTGTCATAGATGTGTTGTAGGTGTCATAAGTAACTCCCTTGATGGGAGTTACTTCTCTATTCTTAGCACCTTGTACCACCTTTTATGGAGGAGTTATAGTCTATTCTTGGGGTGCCTTGTCCACATTTTGTGGAGGAGTTACATACTCTCCTATATGTATTCCTCACTTTGGCTATCTCATGTTAATTAGATTTTGGTTTTCTCCATTTTGTCTTGTGCAATTTATCTTCTTGTGTAATTTCAAATTGCTTTAGAATTTATGTGGTGTGCACTTGATTTATCTCATGTGATCATGTCTCCATTGCATTCGCATTATCCAAATTTTGGTAATAACTCCGATATGGTATTAGAGCCCCTTTGGTAATCGTCTGTTTGGTTATGCTATTAGTTTATTCTAAAAATTTTAATTTGCTTCCTTAGTAGTTTTTTAACTCCATTACACTTGAAATATTTGGTAGAGTTTATTGGCAACTCATGCAAATCCATATGAAACTTGTTCAAGAAAATTACTTCTGAGTTAGAATTTGCCAAGACATCTTTTATGGATCTATTGTGGCTTTAGCAAAGGTGGTAGAATTCCTTTTCTCTTAGTCATTCTAAAGGAAAAGATAGATCTCTAGAATTGGTTTCTATTCTTGAACACCATTATTGTGTGGACCAACAGAGGGAGGAGTAGCATCAGCAGCAATATCCTTCTAGGCACTATCAGTCTATGCACAGCTAGTCTAGGTGCAATATCCTTCCAACAGTGCTTTTCTTTTTGTTGAGGCTGACTGGGCATTGTTGTCTGCTATGCATTGCTATCTATCATGCATTTTTGACTGTGTTGTTGACTGTGTGGCATTGTTACCACATTGGTACTCCTTCAGCTATTTTTTTTCTATTTGCTAGGTGCCAAGAAGGCCATACAACATCCAACAGGTCTACAGTTCAATTCTTTTATTTTTTCTAAGCAAATTCTGAATTATGCCTTTTTTTGGGCACCATTGCCAAATTTCTTTTTGCTATCTGGAAGCTAGATGTGTGCCCTTGTTTTTTTTGATATTTTTCTATGACATCTGTTGTTCATTTGTTTTTTCTGCCAGTAGTTTTCTTAAAAATGGCACTCCCTGTTTGGTTTCCAGTGCCCATGTGGTGGTCCCTCTCTCTCTCTCTCTTACTATTTAATTGATAATTCTGTTATTGTCCAATAATTTTTATGATATTCATAAGTCAGTAATTTGATTTTTTGAATTGAAAAGAAATTGTAAATTAGCATTATAAAAAAAAACATTTTAGAGTTTTTTTAAAAACTTGTATCTTCAACCTACGAAGACGAAGGGTGAGACATGGGTTGGTAGGAGGACAATTCCCCCTCACAAAAACCTTCTTTGGATTCATCACTCCGTGCCTAATCCAAGAAGTGGTTGGAAGGCCACTTTCTCTCTCAAAATAGGCATTTTTTTAATGTTTTAGTGTTGTTTTTGCAAAAACACTAGTTTATGGGAAAATTGAACCTTTAATATCTTACAAACGGTAGCTCAGATTTGGGTGCCATTGTTTGAAAAAGTGTTTTTAACTCAATTCTCCACAGTGTAGACTTGTTAGTTGTCAAAAACACACTAGTTTATAAAGTTCCTAAAATTTGGGTCTCCTGAGATGCATTTTCGACTGTGTTCGACTTCCTATTTGCTTATAGTCTAGCACTCATTACTCTAAGACATATTTTTAGCTAATCCTAACATATTTTGAGCATGCACATGAATATTTTTGGGGTTTTAAAATTTTAGGGGGGTGTGATTGCTTTTCACAACTTGCAGATCTTTGCTTTCATTCTCTTTTCTGCATAAATTCACAACTTGCAATCAACACAACTTCACCTAAATTTAGATTAAAATAGATTATTTTCAAATTAAACCCCTAACACCCTTCAACTATCATGAATTTAAGGTTAAAATATTATTCATTCTTAGAAGGAAAGGGTTGTATAGGATCACCATGGGTACTGAAATAGAACCCAACACTGATACTAAAAAGGTCAAGTGGTACAACCATAGTGATAAAGCCTATGGATTACTAAGATTTCTTGTGTCTCTAGAGCTTCTCTTGCATTTAGAATCCTCTAAGACTCCCAATGACATATGGGACACCTTAGAAAACTTATTTGGGAAGCTTGATGAGATAAGAGGTCATGAGCTCGAAAATGAACTCATAAGTCTAAGTCTTAGCAACTTTGACACCCTACAGGACTTCACTAAGATTAAGGCCCTTAGATTTAAATTGAAGGAATTCAAGATAGAGAATAATGATGATGAAATCATACTTTCTATTCTCATAACGCTAGGTCCAAGCTATTCAGTCTTTGTCTCCACTTTCCATGCCACAAAAAGTGCCATTGGCACTACATGGAAAATGCCTTCTTTGGATTCATTCATTGCCAACTTGAATAAGGAGCAAGATAAGCTAATTCAAATGGGCACAATGAGGTCTACTGAACCCCAATATTTGATATTTAGAAATGCTAAGGATAAGACTTCAACAAAAGAGAAGAAGAAAAAGAACAAGGAACAGGAAAAGAAGAAAGAAAACAATAATCCTGCCAAAAACAACACTGAGTCTTCCTCCTCCAATGCTAAACCTAAGAATGAGAAGGTTAAGTGTGCCTATTGTAAAAATATATGGTAGGATGAACACAAATGCATGAAGAAATAAATAAGTCACCTAACTCATCTTCTAGAGAAAAATAACATAGGTGTTCCTAAGTTCATCAAGCAAAATTCATCTACCCAAGATTTTACCAAGGCAAAAGGCAAGGGTAAGGAGAAAGAAAAGGGTAAGGCCCTTATAGTTACTATGGCTTCTACATCATAATGGGTCATTGATTTAGGTGCTTTCTCACCACATGGGCTCTTCAATAGTTGATTTTTCATCTTTAGAGCCTTGTATCATGACTTTAATTAGTTTGGGTGATGACACATCAATTTTTATTGCAGGGACAGGGTTAGTTGAAATGGAAGGAGGAACATTTAATAATGTTCTAAGTTTTCCTTCTCTTTCAACCAATCTCCTATCAGTGTACCAACTCACTCACATTGGTCAGGGCATGAGAGTTGAGTTTTCACGAAATTTAGTGGTTATTAGGGAGTTGCATAGTGATACTATAGTGGCAGTGGGTAGGGCAGATCACCAAGCAAGGTTATACACCTTCTCACACTTTGCATCAAATTCTTCTCCAACACCATTGCTAACTCATTAAAATGGATTTGGCAAATTATGGCATGAGTGGTTTGGCCACCTTAACTACCACTACCTTAAACAACTTTGCAAAAATGACATGGTCATTGGCTTGCCTTGTGTCTAATTCTCAAAAGGACTTTGTGAGGGTTGCTCCCTTGCGAAGCATCCCAAAGCAAAAGTTGACAAAGGCAAAGCTTGGATGGATTCAAAACCTTTGGAGTTAGTCCATAGTGATGTATCAGGACCCTTTCCCAAATCATCTTTCACAAGGGCCAAAAACATCCTCACTTTCATTGATGATTTCTCTAGGTACACTTGGATATATTTTCTCAAACAAAAGTCTGAAGTGTTTGAAAATTTTATAGACTTCAAGGCTCTTCTTTAGAAATAGAGTGAGAAATCCATCAAGGTTCATTTGAACTGATAATGGAGCGGAGTATGTCAGCATCAAGTTTGAGTAGTTTTGCACCACATAGGGGATTGATTTGTAGTGCACAGTCACTTATAGTCCCTCATAGAATGGGATTGCATAATGCAAAAATAGGTTCTTGAAAGAGATGGGTAGCTATATGATTCACTCCAAATCCTTAGCACCATAGTATTAGGCCAAAGCTATCAATTGTGCTTGCTACATTCAAAACAAGGTTTCTCATAAATCTTTTAAAGGGATAACACCCTTTGAAGCTTGGCATAAAAGGAAACCTGATGTTGAGCACCTTAGGGTTTTTGGATCCCCAGCCATGGCCCGCATTCTAAAGAATAAATGTAAAGCTATGAAATGTTAGTCTAAGCCTTGCATCTTTGTAGGAAATCTAGATGGTATTAAGGGGTATCAACTTTTAGATCTAGACACTCATGAGTTGTTCATCAAGAGAAGTGCCTATTTTTAGGAGAGTCCTAGAGACTCAACACTTGACACTTCTTCTCCCTCATTAGATCTACTTCTTCATGATGATTCCTCAACAGATTTAGATCAGCCATAGCAGGTTCTTGAGCTAGAGACATCTTCTTCTTCTTTGAGTTTAGATAGCAATGACAGTGATGTAGAGTCATCCACCTCTAGTTAGTCAGAGGATGAAGAGTTAGCACCTAACTCACCCACTTTTGGGCTACTTCGGGCCAAATAGACACTTGAGAGTGTTGGCATTTGGGTAAGAGATCCCACAGATGATAGACATACTAGGGGAATTTTTAAAGAGATCCACATGCCTTCTTTGATTTAGTTTCAGGTCCACAGACTTTTCAAGAAGCATTGAGGGTACCTAAGTGGGATAATGCTATGGAGGAAGAATATTATTTGTTAATTAAAAATCACACTTGGGATTTGACTTCACTTCTTAAGGGAAGAAAGATGGTTTGATGTAGGTGGATATATCAGACCAAGTTTGTAGTAGATGGGTCAATTGATAAGTACAAGGCATGACTGGTCATCAAGGGTTTCTCACAGGTGGTAAGCATTGACTACTCATAGACCTTTGCACCCATTGCAAAGATGAATTTTATCTAACTCACCTTGGCTATTTTTATAGCACATGGTTGGGATGTGCATCAAATGGATGTGAAGAGTGCCTTTCTTCACAAAGACCTAGAGGAGGAGATCTACATGGAGCAGCCACCATGATTTGTTTAGGGTTCTTCCTTAGTATGCAGACTTAGGAAATATATCTCTAGCCTTAAACAGGCCCCTCAAGCTTGGTATGCCAAGATGGATTCCTTCCTTCTCACAACAGGTTTCACTAGGTGCCATTCTAATCCTAATGTCTACTTCTTGCGATAGGATGATTCGCTCCTAATTTTGGTTCTATATGTTGATGACCTTTTGATCATCAGGAGTTCTTCATCGGCTATTACAGTGATGAAGGCATCTCTCTAGGATATATTTGGCATGATAGACTTGGGTTTGTTGTACTACTTCCTTGACATCAAGGTCTCATTGTCAGATTTAGGGATTTCTCTTGCATAGCCTAAGTATGATCTTGACTTATTAGCTCGATTTCACATGGCTAATTGTAAGCCATCTTTGACTCCCTTTCTATTAGGAGTCAAGCTTGAGTCTGATTTCTCTTCACCATTGGTTGATGTCACTCGATATCGATAAATTGTTGCTAGTCTCATCTACTTGACTCACACTAGGCATGACATATCATATACAGTGGGACTTGTCTCTAGATTCATGCACGAACCTCACGAGCTACATTATAAAGTAGCTAAGAGGATCTTGGATGACATACAAGGTTCACATAGATACATGATTCATTACAAATTTGGCGTAGAGGTTGACTTTGTTGGATATATAGATTCAGACTGGCCTGGTGATTCACAGACTTACAAGTCCACTTCTAGTTATAGTTTCTCTCTAGGATCTGGTCCTATTAGTTGGTCTATTAAGAATCAGAATGCTATTGCTATATCATCCATAGAGGCAGAGTACAAGGGAGATATTAATGTATCTATTGAGGCTATTTGGCTTCAAGGGATTCTTTCTGAGTTTGGCATTCTTATTAGGTAGCCCACCATCATTTATTGTGACAACCAGAGTACCATTCAAATTTGTAGGAATCCATTTCAGGACCAGCAAACCAAGCACATAGAGATTTACATCCATTTCATTTGGAAGCTTATTCATAGTCAGGTCATTCACTTGATATTTTGTAAGTCTTTGGTGTAGGTTGCAGAAATCTTCACCAAACCTTTCACTGAGAGCAAGTTCATTCATCTATGAGCTCTTCTTGGGGTGCGGTCAACTTCTGCAGTAGCATGATCTTCGAGGGGGGCCACTAGCCTCTTCTTTCTTTTATGTCTCTCTTTTTTTTTTTGGGGGGGGGGGGAGTTTTGTCCTACAGGTTTTCTCCATTTCTATATCTTATGGGAGATTGCAGTCGTACATGGGTACCTCATTAGGCCTAGTTGTCGGGACCCATTTTATATTTCCACACTGCCCACCTAAGTTACGCTTATGGGGGGGTATTAGTGTAGGTTTTTATTTTTCCCTATTTTTTAATTAGGGAAATTATATTTCTTGTGCATACATGGAGTTTTCCTACATTTTTGGGATAGGCTAGCTTATGTGGAGGTGTGTGTCATGGAGGTGTGTGTCATAGATGTGTCATAGGTGTCATAAGAATGTCATAAGTAACTCCCTTGATGGGAGTTACTCCTCTATTCTTAGCACCTTGTCACCAAATTTCACAGAGGAGTTATAGTCTATTCTTGGGATGCCTTGTCCACCTTTTGTGGAGGAGTTACGTACTCTCTAATATGTATTCCTCACTTTGGCCATCTCATGTTAATAAGATTTTGGTTTTCTCCATTTTGTCTTGTGCAATTTATCTTCTTGTGTAATTTCAAATTGCTTTAGCATTTATGTGGTATGCACTTGCTTCATCTTGTGTGATGATGTCTCTATTGCATTCATATTATCTAGATTCTGGAAACAACTCCGATAGATGGTTGGGTTCTTTTAAGTGAATTTAACTCTAGTTAAGTATATACGTCTTCCTAATAGGATGTTTATTGTAAGTACATGAGTGTGAAACCAAATGTTATGTTTCCTTATGACATCAATTTGTGTGAAGGTCTTGCATGAAGTTTTATTTAATACTCTAAAATATAGCAATTCCCAATTTTTTTAGAGGTTGTTTCATTTGGTATCAGAGCAGTGTTGTTACTCTAGGAAACTTTGGGACATGAAAATTTTGTTATCAAGGATATAATAACTATTACATTGATCTGAACTATGCTGTGATTTTAAAATGGTACTTGGTCTTTTGAAATGGTTAAGATAATGACTTGTTATATAATACTAAGGTGATAGAAATCATTGTATTTCTTCAATATAATTATATGTGCATCAAGTAATAATTTTCTAAAAAAACACTTTGATACTTACCTATAGCCTTGGCTGGGTCAAACGTTCCCAGAATTGAGTTGTGTTAAGGAAAACATCACATTTTGTGTAATGACTTATATGGGAAAGTCAATAGAAGGCTAGTGAAAACTTGTTCACTCTTGGAAGTGAAGAAATAATGTCTAGGGTATCTATTGCTAACTTATATGGGAAAGTCATCATTAGATGCTTAGACAATAATGACCTTGGGAAGATCAAGGATTTGACTAAAACTCAGAGGGCCAAATATGGTGAGATCATCTAGTTTACTTAGGTAAATTAGTATGGCTTGGTATCTCTACTTGTAAAGGAGCATATTTGTAATAGATTGTACTCACAACACACCCAAAAAAAACATGACCATTTTTTTAAATTGACATCCACATACATCTAAAACTAATATGATATAAAGGAAATGAATCCCCTTTAAAAAAATTACAATTTGTTTATTTTCAATAAGAAATGTAATCATTATTTTATATCATATCATGTAGTAAGGTATAGTTCATTAATATCGACAATAACCAACAAATGGTGAGCAATTGGTAGAAAAAGCAATAAGTAAGATGGATACATTCAAGAGATCTAAATATTTAGAATGATCTTAATAATATATGTTAGGTTGGTTTAAGTGAACATTAACTTACTTTTACCTTCCACCATTCCTAAACCACATGGAAGATTAACACCTCAAGTATTCAATCATCCATATATTATTCAACTAAAATAATACTCAATTTCTCACTTTTTTTTATTTATTTACTATCAATGTTTGATAAAAAAACATATATCTTCATGGAAATGACTAATGTAGAATGATGGAACTATCTCATCATGATAGAATGTGACAAATCATAATAGAAGTATAATATAAGGGTTATTATGAGAATAATTTGATTTTATAATTCCATTGTTCTTATAAAAAATGAATAGTGATAACTCAAGGTT
>JARHVA010004589.1:1285000-1310000 GCA_037957365.1 Torreya grandis
AAGTTCAACTAATTGATATCTTGTTAATAATTGTATACATGCAATTATTTATAAAAAAATAAATTTATATTCTCAATACAAACTCATATATTTTAAAATTATTATATGAATGTATAAATTAGTTAAATTCCACTAAGAATAATTTATTAAATTCCACTTTCCAAAAACATAAAATAAAAAATAATTAACTTGCTAAATTTCCACAACAAGAAATATAATTCATCTAATAACTAATTATTTTATCTATAAATAAATAAGATTACTATAATAAATTATAACTCACCGGGCCAAATATTCTCACATGGTATATAAATAACTTAATTATTTTATGTAAAAGTAAATAAGACTGCCACAACAAACTTAGAATTCACCCAGCAAATATTTCAAATATGGTAAATAAATTATTTTATTTAAAGATAAATAGTATTATCACAAAAAATTAGAACTCACCCACCAAATATTCCAATATGGTAATTAGATAATTACATTATTTTATTTAAAGTAAATAAAATTATCACAACCAAAATTATAATTCACAGACCAAAATTTTTATCAAAGCAAATAAAACTATCATAATAAAAATTATGATTGAACCAACATAATCTTCATCTTATATAAAACATTTTTTTCCATTATAATAATACTTCCAACATTTAAAATAAGTAATTAGCATTTAAAATAGATAAATAATTCAAGAGTTATTAAATACAAGACCATCTACCAATAGGATTTAAATTTTACTGATAGGAAAGAATTAATACCATGGATATAGAAAATAAATATACATCCCAAGATATTAAAGCCCTTCGAAAATAAGGAAGATACATTCACACATCAAAAAAAATAAAGATGTGTTAATTAACATATGCACATCCATGTCTAAAATAAGATTACAAGACACATGACTCTTAGAAAGAAAATAAAATGTGAAGCAACCTAATAAAGAGTAATAATAATTTAAGATATATTCTATTTACACTAAAAATATCATATGAAATAGCCATATTAGCATTGGGTTCTGCCCATTTCACACTACCCTAACTGTTCATGCTTCCACCCTAGTAAAAATCATAATCTAAAAGATTGCATCTCTATCTTTGATAAGGGTTATGAATTTCAAAGGCTGCCTATAACAGAACATTATTTATCAGTATAACTATTATTTATTTATATAAAATAATATGAATAAATCTGGCAAGATATTTTACATATTTTATACTTAACAATATCAAAAATGTATTTAATAAAATTCTTATGGTAAAACCCCCACACCACTTGCAAAATATGTTAAATTAATATATTTTCCATAATCACTAATGTAACAAGTGTGTCCTTATAAATTTATAATTTTACACAGAGCTAGGCTAACCTCAACTATATGAAATATGTTTCTTTTAATTAATTATGTCAATGCTATAATATAATGCATATAGGCTACATTTGAGTAACCCCATTTATATATATTATTTCACACACACACACACACACACAGAGAGAGAGAGAGAGAGAGAGAGAGAGAGAGAGAGAGAGAGAGAGAGAGAGAGAGAGAGAGAGAGAGAGAGAGAGAGAGAGAGAGAGAGAGAGAGAGAGAGAGAGAGAGAGAGAGAGAGAGAGAGAGAGAGAGAACGCCTAATCCCTTACCAACACTAATTATAAATTAATGTGGGCCATAAAAAAATTAACAAGTTAAACAAAATAATTTAAACATAATGATGCACTTGAGACCTTCGACAATTCTGGCATTCATAGCACCTCCTCTATCATCCCAAGAGTGAATGTACAGAATGAACACTTGTCAGAACACTACATCGACTACTTTCTTCTCTTGGTCTGACAATCTGTGTTACTTGTCATAGATCATAACTACCCAAATATCTAAATGATAAGTTCGTAAATGCTCGGCATAAGTAATCAATATAATTTCCACAATAACAAAACATTCATAACCATAAAGGCTTCCATGACATTCTACGCATGCTTGAGAGCCTTGACTAAAACTACTTTAGTGCTTATTATTGCAATGAAAGATCCTACAGTTACTCCCAAACCTGATAACACAATAAGTTCATCAAAAAGGTGCTCTGTTGCATGTAAACTCGAATCTCGAGAGCCTTCCAAAAGCTCTCAGTCCAAACGGGATCAACTTTACCCATTTCATCATTAGACTAAGCAGGAATCACCTTCCATGCATCTGATTCATAGATCAAATGAGTTGAATACACTGGTACATACCTTGTTGTTGAAATCCTGCATGCTCCTTTATAGTCTACTCTTGAGCCAACACATACTTCACTTGAAATCTTGCAATCTTGTGAGCACGGCAAAGAGCCGTCTCTTGGGATAGAGGTGTGTTCTGCAAGGAAATTCCATACAAATTGGGAAGTGTCATCAACATAATCAAGATATGGAGAAGATATTGGAGCTCCCAGAAGAACATCGACATAATGATTTGGACATACTTGGGTATGTGTGATCAGATCATTCACCAATCGACAAGATAGCCCTGGCTGAAACCGACTCACACAGGCAAGTGAAACACAGAAGCCAATATGAATCAGGTAAAAACAAGAAACATCGGCCAAATCTTAATGCATTTTAGACTGCGATTACAAACTATCTCATCTTCATTCAATGTCAACTTTCATTATGACCCAAACATTTTAACGCCCAGCAGTGATATGCATTGTAAGATAAAACCATAATTAAGTTTGAACCCAGGGTAGCTTAGCCCATAATTATCAGACAACAGCATTCAAATTTAGATAATTACAAATAGCTCGAGCATAGTATAATTGGTATTCATCAACAAAACAATGTGCCATGCGCAAGTACACACATAGAGTAGTGTGTTCGAATTGTTAAATATAATTCTTAAAAATCAAACAAATACAGATACCTTAGTAAGATATCCTTTTCTGCATAGAATGTGAGTATTTATAGCATCTCTATTCTGATTATTTTCTGCCTTTAGAAAATCTAAATCTGTTTGCTTGTAAGCATCAGCTATTGCCACCTTTGTATCGCTGATAAATTTAGGGTGATTTCTCAAATTAAGAAGTAGATTATGTTTCATATATTCTGCTGCTCGTGTACCGCCATGACCATCAATTACTCCAAATAAGCCAACTAGCTAACCATAAATTCCACAAATTTGTGTCTCAAAGAAACCTCCCATTAAAGATCTTTTCCCTGGAGAACTTGCATAATTTTAGAAACAATGTCCCACAAGCCATCGCTTGCAAGAATGAGAAATTCAACACCATTAGTTTTGGCCAAATGAAAAATAGAGTTACTGTTTGTTGCCACAGTCAAAACAAGACCATATAGGCCGAATGGCCTTCGTGACTCATTTTCTCCCTCCTGGGGATCCTCCTTCTCTGCCTCCTTCTTCTACGTACTCTCCTGTCCTCCTCTTTAATCCATTTTCACTTTAATTGGATTTGTCTTTATTTGTCTATATTTTTGTTTTTAAAAACCTCCATCGAACCTCCACGCCCAACTTGGGCTTTTGACAAAACAAAATACAGTTTTTAATTTTCCAGCATATTCTAATATCCCCTCATTTCCTCAACAGCTCCACATTTACCTTTTTACTTTTACTTTTTACATTTTCTCCTTAGTTTCAACATTTTAGAGGAAATACAATAATTTTGAAATTCGTTTATGATGCTCCTACATCACATAAGGAGTTTGAAAATGACAAGGATAACATGCATGAATACTCTTGCAACTTGATATTCTCCTTACATGGCCTTCCTTCTCCTTCACAACTCCTTCATTCGTTGGAAGCCTTTTGCATATCTAGGATCGAGGTCTAAATTATTTTATCCATTCTTTATTCTTGACTATAAATAAAATCTATATATTATCTCTATTATAATTATTGGGAAGGGAAGGAATAATTATTAAAAAAATGTTTTTGCTTGGGCTAATAACCTAATAATTGCACCAATATGGATGTTTTAAGTAAGATATTATTTTTTATTACAAAGTTCCGAATACCATGATGATGGTAATCTTACTAAATATGTAGTCAATATGCCATCGTCCCAAGGCCTTGAAAAAATTAAATCTTTGTTCATTTTTATTCTAACCGAGGCATGATAAAAAAAAAGCGCTAACATTTAAAATTTTACCCAAATCTCATAAAAAAATCTTTCCAATTAATTAACCTCTCCTAAAGATGCGATCTACCCATAGTTTTTTTTATTTCCCTATGAAAATGTATTTAAACCCATTTAAATATTATATTTTACCGAACTCAATATCTTTTCAAATAATATGCCCAATGAGGACAATAACAAAATTAATAAAAGTTTGCTCCACAAGATTTACAATCCTTGTTATTTTATTTTATTTTATGTATTTATTATTATTATTATTTACTAAGTGAGATTATTATTAAATCATGACAACACTATTTTATTTCAAGCTATATATAATCCTAGACATTAAAGCTTAAGTTGGAGATGAGGAATTTATGCAAGGTTAGATCACCATAAACTAATATTTTTGTTTGTCAAATAATAGGCCATAATTATCAGTCATGTAGTCTTACATGACCATGATTATTGTGGAGGGTGGGTGAAAATATAATTATTTTTAATATATTGAAGGTAAATTTTGAATCTCATGTCATTGACCCTTTTATAAAAATACCACACAAACCACAAGTTGTTAAACATGCTTTTGTGATCAAATTATATATCACATTAGGCTTTCTACTATGATATAGTCAGGTCTACAAAGTAGATTATTAAAAATGCACACACACAAAGCCAAATAATTCAAGGATAAGGATGATAACCCATAAAATATTTTTATCATAGGGAGGGGCATTACATCCCCCTCCCCTTATAAAGGCATTGTCATCAATGGAACCAACATAGTCATAACACTTTAAGGTAGTAATACAAATTTGTTTCCTTTCTCAAAAATGGTAATATAATTAACACAAAAAATAACATTAAATTCATCAAATAGGTATTAAAATTCATCTAGAGAAAGGCAAATTTTCCCTTGCAAGGTAACACTACCTGATTTTGTCTTAGTTTTTGTTATCCCTTGCCAACTAACTCAACGATTTTAGAAGAGAAGTAGCTTTTGAAATAAGACTACTCATAATACTGATTTCTCATATTTCAAGAAATTTACTCTTATCAACACAATCATTCAAAAAAATTCATATGAAGGTTAGCCAAATCCTATTCTCTAGATAAAATTTTATACATGATAGAATGGGATAACGAAGATCCTCTCAAGGATATAGGAATAACAACCAAATATGTGAAATAAAAGCTAATTTTTTTAGGTACACAATTGGTTTTCAATAAGGTGGTAACACATTTCAATCCATATTAGTATTTAAAAATAATAATAGAATCAATTAACCATAATGTCTTACTAAGAATATAAGTACCAAGAACAAATTATGAGCTATAAATGAGTTATTCACAAAATAACACAAGGGAAGATTATGATATTATTCATTTATTTTTCTAATCCATCACAAAATAAGAAATATATTTAATCCCAATTATAATCATAGACATTCAACAAAATAAATTCATACTCATATGGTGATTCTATTTAGATATCCATCCATATATTCACCATGAATCATATAATAATCATAATTTTAAGAAAATATAATATTAACTTCCCTTGTTTACCTTCCACCTTGAATTTTTCCACCTACATTCCAAGGTATATGTTAATGTGTTTATGATTACATAACATAAATAATCAAAATATATGCATTAAATAATTTCTTACCCACCCATGACCCCCATCATAGCCATGTGGTACAATATTGATGACTCCATATTGTGAATTCCATTCACAAATGTAGATCATAGACATATATAGGAAGAGGGAAACTAAAAAGTAGCCAATCATGGCCCCAGGTTTCTCCTCTAAGTCTACCAATAATGTGTATATATCATATTAATAATATGAGGGGAACTAGCAAGCAACTAATAATGGCCCCAAGTTCCTCCTTTACGTCCATCAATAATGTGCATATAACATAATAATAATGAAGGGAACTATTAAGAATCCAATAATGGCCCCAATTTCCTCCTCATATATATAAAATAAGGAAAGCTATCAAGTAGTACATTAGGCCCCAAGCTTCTCCTTCATGATATTATAACATTATGTATGTGTAAAATGATTATAGGAAGGGAACCAACAAGCAAACGATCATGGCCCCAAGTTCCACTTTCATGTCTAATGGTAATGCACCTTTTTCCATCACACATACACATGTCATAAGAATAGTGACCAATAACACATGTGGATGTGGCAGCATTATCTACCATGGTAGTCTTACATATGTCCTCAAGATAAATCAATAGATACCCCATTAGCCAATATTGATTAGATCACATAAACAATGATTCATAATAATAATTATGAAAAAAAATCAATATGACCATAAATAAATTAGCCACGCAAGATAATTAGACCCATACCATAACATATTCATGTCAATAGATTTCATAATCATGATCAAACCATAATGGTATGGAAGTATAAAAAAATTAATCAACTCAGTTTTTCCATGTTTATAGTCATCCAATTATGTGTATTTATATCATAATAATAGGAAGGGAGCTAGCATGCAAACTCCATGGCCCCAAATTCTTCTTCACTATCATCATTTTAGTACACATTCTCTGTTACAACCTCCAATAATAAATCTAGCTTGCATTTTATCACAATGGATTGAGCTATTTTCTTTTTAGTAAAATTTTATGAACATAGTTAATGTTCTCAACTTATAATAATAAATGCATGTTTCAACTCCAACATTTATCATAAAATAAAATGCAAGAATAGCCTCAATCATGCATTATCAAAATGATTGTTAGAAATAATTCATCTTAATTTTATGAATACCAAATTTATCATAAAATATCAATCTTTTGTATCTTAAATCTATTATAATAACATTCAAGGAGAAAAATATTCATCTACTCAACTCCTACATAATCCACAACATTCAAGGTAAAAAATATTCATAACAACTATAATTCATTAACATGTCAATTTTAGCATAATTATTTCCTCAATCATTAAGGTACCACATGCATAAAGATTTTTTTCACCATGGAAGCGAATGAACCATGATAATAATTATTTCTAGACCTCCTAGTGTTTCAAATTTACTTTGATACCAAGTGTAACACATTATCCTCACCACATACCCAAGAAAAAACATGAACAACATTTTTTTTAAATTAATATCTACATACATATAAAATTAATTTGATGATATTGAAATTAATCCTATTAACCTATACTACAATTTGTTTGTTGTCAAGAATAAATGTCATGGTTACTTTATATTATCTCATGTAGTAAGAGATAGTTTATGAATATTAACCATAACCAACAAATGGTGAGTACTTTGTAGCACAAACCATCAATAAGATGGATACATTCAAGAAATTTAAACATGAGAAGGATATTAATAAAAAAATTTATGTTAGTTTAAAGATGGTTAACTTTATTTTACATTCCTCTATTCCTAAACCATATGGAATATTAACACCTAAAGGATTCAATCCTTCATAAATTATTCAACTAAAAGAATACTTAATTTCTCACTTGATTCTAATTTATTTTTGATCAAATTTGGATAAATAATATATCTCTTCATGTAGATTACTAATGTAGAATGATGGAACTACAACATCATGATAAAAGGTTATAAGTCCTAATAGAAGTATAAGATAATGGTTAGTATGTGAATAATTTGATTTTATCATTCCACGGTCCTTAATAATAATGAATAGTGATAACTCAAGGTTATATGAGATTTCTATTAGACGCAAGGTTTAAAAATCTCACCATCACATTGTAGCATGGTCCAAATATGAGATAGTCATAAGGATGATTATTTTCCATCCTATACAAGATAATGTAATAGAGGCCAAAATGATAAATTCTTAATATTTTCTAATCATGCTCATACCTAATCCAAAATATGAAGTTTAATTCTAATCATAGAGATGAAGATTAAAATAAACCAAGTAGGGCATTCAACTCAAGTAATTGTTACACATTTTATAATATCAAATCCTTAATATTATACTTATTTTCAAAGATTATTCTTCTAGCACAACCTATAAAAAATCCAAGCATTCATATATAACTCTAGAAGGGTTATATTATTCTATAGATTAAGCCATTAGATATATCATTATAATTAAATTTAAGAGGTCCAAGCTTATCAAGATAATAATATGTTTGACACTCTAGACAAATTTATCATTTTATTTCCCTTTTAAGGGCTTCTTTCCTAGCATAATTATTAATAAGCAAGAATAAAGGGATTGATCATTGACTTAAGATTCTTGGTCAATAAATAATAAAAGTTTTCTCAAAGAGATATGACAACACAGGTTTCATTCCATATCTAACTTTATAAGTTATTCTAGTCCTCTTATAAACCCTTAAGTCTTTACCAAAATAGTAAAAGTAAAACCCTTGGAGAGCCTAGCATATATAGATTTGTTAAATAAATAAATTTTATTCTTATACTACCATTTTATAATACTATAATATTACAATCCTTTATCTCGCCAATCTTAATAATTTAGTACACATTAATATTTATTCTCTCATACTGTTTTTCTCTATATTATTTATTATTCATGCCATATTCCCCATTAAAACATACCTAAAGTGAACAGAATAAAAAAATTTACCTTTATTTTATATCATTCATATTTAAAAGATAAAAATAGAATGTTACAACCCAACATCATGATTTAATTTCAATATAATTACTACAGGTTATTTTAGGGTAACTTATAATATTTACATTGCTCCACATAATTTAATTCAATTATATAAATAATACAAAAAGTACAAAGACTTTTTTTAGCAAAATCATAGGTAAATCTCTACTTTTTGTATCAAACAATTACGCGTCATGTTCAACCTAGCATTAAAATGTCAAAAAAATTAGGGTATACCTGTCATAGACAACCTCCTAATGCTTAAATCATTACCAAGGTAGACAAGTGGGTAAAATGTCAAACTCATTCAACTTACAGTGAGGAACTCTTAACAAGATTTTTGAAGTAAAACTAAGACTTACTACAAGTTCAACTAATGGACAACTTGTCAATAATTACATACAAAAGTCCGATTTATTTATATTCTCAATATAAACTCATAAAATTTAAAATTATTATAAGAAGGTTTAATTGCACTCCTCATAGTATAATTATTTTAATAATAATAATAACAATAACAATAACAATAACAATAACAATAACAATAACAATAACAATAACAATAATAATAATAATATTTAGCATATAAAGTTACCACAACATGAAATATAATTCACCAATAACTAATTCTTTTATGTAGAAGCAAATAAGATTGCCAGAATAAATTATAATTCACTGGGCTAAATAAATAACTTAATTCTTTTATGTAAAAGTAAATAAGACTACCACAAAAAAATTAGAATTCACCCACCAAATATTTCAAATATGGTAACTAAATTATTTTATTCAAAAATAAATAAAATTATCACAACTAAAAGTATAATTCACCCAACAATTATTCCAGCATGATAACTAAATAATTAAATTATTTTATTTAAAGGTAAATAAGATTATCAAAACAACTTATAAATCACCCACTAAATACTCCAACATGGTAATTAGATAATTTCATTATTTTGTATAAAGTAAATAAAATTATCACAACAAAAATTATATTACACCCATCATAATCTTCATCTTATATAAAAAGGGTTTTTTCATTATAATAATACTTCCAGCATTTAAAATAGCTAACACCATCTACCACTAGAAATTAAATTTTACCCATAGGAAATAATTAATACTATGGATGAAGAAAATAGACACAAATCACAAGATATTAAAGACCTTATAAAACAAGGAAGATACATTCACACATCAAAAAGTAAATAAAGATGTTGTAATTAATGTAACAGAGACACAGGCCTCTTAGACATTAAATAATCATAATAATTAAAAATTTGTTTTATTTTTACTAGAACTATCATATGAAATATCTATATTAGGATTAGGTTCTACCCATTTCACACTACCCTAACCATTCATGCTTCCACCCTAGTAAAAATCTAAATTCAAACGACTCCATCTCCATGGTGGATAAGGGTTAAAAATTTCTAAGGCAGCGTATAACCAAACACTATTTACCAGTGTAACTATTATTTATTTAGATAAAATAATATAAATAATGTGGAAATATATTTTATATTCAATAATATAAAAATAAAAATTAATATAATTCTTTCTCTAAAACCCCACAACACTTGTCAAATATGATAAAATAATAATTTTCCATAATTGCCAATGCACCAAGTTTGTCCTTATAATTTGATAATTTTACATACACCTGAGCTAACCTCAACTGTATACCATATTTTTTTAATTAATCATGTCAATTCTATAGTACAATGCATATAGACTACATTTGACTAACCCCATATATATATATATATATATATATATATATATATATATATATATATATATATATATATATATATATATATATATATATATATATTATTCACACGCACGCGCACACACACACACACACACACACACACACACACACACACACACACACACACACACACACACATTAATAATAGATAGCTTGATCTCATACTAACACTACCACACAAAATTATGAGGACAAAAAAAATGATTTGAACATAAGGATTTTCCAAATGATAAGGATAACATGTTTGAATACTCTTGCATCACCATTGTCCTTACTTTGCCTCCCTTTTTCTCCCATGTAGGGCATCATCCTTCACAACTCCTTCTTCATTCCATGGTTGCCTTTTGTAGATCTAGGGTCCAAGTCTTAATTATTTTATCACCCCTTTATTCTTGACTATAAATTATATATATATATATATATATATATATATATATATATATATATATATATATATATATATATATATATATATATATATATATATATAACAAAGGGAAGGAATAATTATAAAATAATTCTTTGATTGGCCCAATAACCAAATAATTGCACCAATATGGGAGTTTTAAATAAAATAATATTTTTATTCGAAAGTTTGAAATACCATGAGGATGGTACTCTTCCCAAAAACTTGATCAATATGCTCCCATCCCAAGGCCTTAAAAAATTAAATTTTTATTATTATTTATTGTAACCAAGGCATGGTAAAAAAAATCACTAATATTTAAAATTTTATCCAACTCCCATAAAGAAAATCTTTCCAATTATTTGACCTCCTTTAAAGATGCACTCTAACAATATTTTTTTTATTTGCATGAGATAACTTATTTAAACCCATTTAAATATTATGATTTACCAAACTCTATCTCTTTTCAAGAAATATGCCCACTGAAGATAATAACAAAATTAATAAAAAAATGTGTGCTCCACAAGATTTATTATTATTATTATTATTATTATTATTATTATTATTATTATTATTATTATTATTATTATTATTATTATTATTATTATTATTATTATTGTTGTTGTTGTTGTTGTTGTTGTTGTTGTTATTATTAAATCATGACAACACTATTTTATTTCACCCTATATATAATCACACACATTAAATCTTAATTTGGAGATGCAGAAGTTATGCAATATTAGATCATCATGAACTAATATTTTTGTCTTTCAAATTATAGGACTTAATTATCAATCATATAGTCTTACATGACCATGACTATTCAGGAAGGTGGGAGAAAAGATATATTTTTTTTAAAATTTAATTAAGGTAAATTTCGAAAATCATGTCACTAACCCTTTTACAAAAATTCCACATAAACCATAAGTTGTTAAACATGCTTTCATGATCAAAATATATATTGTACTAGCCCTTCTACTATTCCATAGTCAAGTTTACATGGAAATTTATTAAAAATGCACACACACAAAGTAAAACAAGTCAAGGATAAGTATGATATCCCATAAAATCCTTTTATCATAGGGCATGAAATTAGAATCTTGAGCTAAATTAAAGTTTGATCTTGTTATGGCCATTTTTCCTCATTTGAGTTGAATGAAGAAGCCAGTGGTTTTTTAACTCTAAAAGACTATAAGTTATTGAGTGTGTGGATATTTTTTAATTCTATTATGATTTTTATTTTAATCATGGATATGTTTTGATTCCATAAGGATGTTATGATGATCATGGATATGTTTTACATCAATAAGGATGTTTAATTGATCTTGGGCTATGTTTTGTCATCCATGAAGATGTTTATTATCATAATGCATATATTTGACATCAATCAAGATGTGTATTGTGAATTCTAATTAAGCTTAAAGATTATGGAAAATATTAATTCCCATGGTAATGATATAACATTTAGCATGATCCTTGGCTAAGTTTACCCTTTTCCTAAGTGATGTTGTATCAAAGCAGTCATCACTATGCAACATTTGACTTGTTGGAGCAAGTCAATTAGAAGAATCACAATATAATATTATTGTTGAAATCAAGATAAAATACCTTAGTGAACATTGATATATTGTATAGATAAGCCATCTAATGATGTTGATGTAAAATATCATAAGAGGTCTAAGGGTGCATCTCAATCCTAGAGGCCCTATTGGGGTGAATGTGATTGACTTTCTTGGGCATGTTAGAAAGTCTTGGGAATATTTTATTGTTATCGGGTATCATGAGACATCTAATCCATGAAGAATGAACATTGTTGGTAACTTTATGAAAATTATGGAAATAGATTTATAGGATTTATTGGAGCACAACATTTTTTTAAAGAAGGTGATTATAAACGTTAGAACCCAATCTCATAAACACCCTCCAATTGCTTCTTAGAAGTATTAAAAACATTACAAACTACTTAATTAGTGATTTACATTACTCATTTTGAGCATAATAATACATTATCATCATTATTTTAATCAAACTATTCATTATATAATATTTTTACAAGTAGAAATACTCATTACTTATTCATAGAATACTTGTATTTAGAAGCCACTATGTGTTTCCTTATAGCAAGTACAATCTTGGTATAATGCATAAGAATCCCACTTATAAGATTGATTAGTGACCCACAAGGCTTATTTTTATAAAAACCTCTAAGAGGTGTGAAAGGATACACTTAATGCATAAGGTGACCATTATTCAGGAGGATTATACATTCAACTTGTGGCACTCATGGTGCACATACCCAAATGAATAAGGTAACTACCTCATGCAAAGGGGAAAAAGTGAGTTATTATCCTATGAAAGGCTTCACATCTAGGCCCATATTGAGTCTATATTAATGAGGATACAATGATTCTCCACCCTCAACCTCTTACTTATATTAATGCTCATTACTATAAAAATTATATGGAGTTATATCACACAATGCAATACTATACCCTGGTATATTTTAATTAATAGAGGTTGGTTTCAAGATGGAGTGTTACATCACATAAGTAATTTATTATTACATTACCACATAGTAACATGTTAATAACGCAATGTCACACTTAATTTATGACATAAGTACAAAATATTCATACAAAAACGCTGGTGACATAGAGAAATTATAGGGCTCACATGGCTGATTACATTTATATACCATAATGAATTTAAAAAGATTTATTAATTTTTTAAAAATCACATAAAATATATAATAATTTTACATGCATGAAAGAAACACATGGGATAGGGCACACATTTTGATTCAGATGTTTATGCTAAGTGTAATTTCACAATATTACACACAAGTACTATTGTCCTCTAACACACACACCACATTTTTGAAATTCTAAAATATAAACCCATTATTGTAAAACCTCTATCTAGGTAGGTATGGGCATAATGATGTAGTATGAGAATATCATGCATCTATAATCTATTACTATTTATATAAAATCAATCAATGTTTAAGTTTAAAATGTAAAAACCTAAGATTGAACTAGTATCTTTAGTTGTTTTAGACATTGGATTTACATGAATTTTTACTTTGATAATATTTTTTTATATGCAAGATAATGGATCCAATATTTATGTCTTAACATATATATATATATATATATATATATATATATATATATATATATATATATATATATATATATATATATATATATATATATATATATATATAAATATGAAATTAATTGTGTTTTCATATTAATACTATCATCAATATATATATATATATATATATATATATATATATATATATATATATTGATGATAGTATTAATATGAAAACACAATTAATTTCCCCCAACTAATCACATAATAAATATTCCACATAGTTGTGACAGACATTGCTCTCATGTCATTTAGAGTTTTCGATGATTACAAGATTTTTATGTCATTTAGAGATATAGAAGATTATAAAATACAAATTATTCAAATATCCCAAGACTCCTGGGATCTTTAAAATCACCACATGGAATATTCACATTAAAAAGTAAACATGTAAACTTCATTTGTTTATTAGTAAATTTAATAGTTCTATATTCTTATGTGCCAATGCTTTGATATCCTAAGTCTCAAAGATTCTAAGATAATTCCACATGTCTTCATCATGATAATTTTCATCCCCAAAAATTTTAAGTGGTTATTTTATCTTTAATCCAATGGTCTTGAGATTTTTTGGTTTCAAGTGATTGACCTTTGGAACATTCACAATAATATACATCTATGTAAAGGATAAGCAGTTCTTTTGTCTAAAATCAAGTAATTCCAAGCTCTCAAGTCTCCTAGATTCCAATATCATTCAACATGTCTTAATCATGCTTACCCATGACAACAAAAGATTATTTAGAAAAATGAATTCTAGTCTAATACTCCAAGCTTATGTGCTTCTACTACTCTGAGATCATGCCACATCTTGATCATGTTGACTTTCCATTATGGGATGTAGATAATAAAATAAATATATTTAAAGGGTTGTCTTAATAAGGACATGACAAGTGGCAGTATCTTGGGAAGGTATGCCCAAAACATAAAAGATAATGATTGCCAACATGACAAAGAATAAATTCAATGAATGGATGAAAAATGTTTCAAAATTAAGTACTAGAGATGACTAATTAACAAATGATTTCCACTTGCCAAGTGAGGGCACCCACCAAATCTAACTAAAAAATTCAAATTGAAATAGGAACTAAATTAGAAATTTTATTTTTTATATTGAAGGTAAATGAATGCATTCAATACTCAGGCTTGTGAGTGATATATACAAAATCTAAATTAAGAAGGATTCACTTTGTTATTATTATTTTGATTAAATAAGTGCATTCTCAGGCTTCTTAGCATTAAGAAATCCTTAACTATCTTCATCCAATAAGCACATGATGAACTATTTGAGGAACTCAAAGTAATTACAAATACTAAAAGAGAAGGGTGGCCTATTTATCAAAAAAATGTAGGCCTTTAGTCACCTTCCCATACTCATTTTCTAAATTGACTAAATATAAAGATTTAATATTTGAGATAAATGCCTTGAACATCAAATTACCACATTAATTGGTGCTCTAGGAAGTGTTGGAATCAATCCAATCTTATTATGATGAAAACAAACTCTTATGGAGGCCACATAATACATAGATGAGTTTATGCCAATTAAATACTAAGGTCTCTAATAGATAGTGGCTAAACCTGAGGTAATGTGATGTACTGGCCTATTTAAAGTATTATTTGTTAATGAGACCACTATTGGGGATATTGTAAATGTAACGAAAGTCAAGACCACCTCTACTTGCATATTGGGTAGGGCATTTAAAATATATCCTAGGCTTCCCTATCTTGAGACTGCCTATAATCAAGACTCAACCAATTTTTAGCTTGAGCCTAACACTATAGATGATAGTTTAAAGTGATTTCTTAACAATGGAAATAGGCTAAATCCAAAGGGAGTCAATATCTTTCATTTGCATTATATAATTCAAACTTTTAGTTTTAATAACAATGGCACTATAGAATATGGTATAGTTTTTCTTGAATATTATCTATGCTCAAGTTGAATGAGGTCTATTACTGGATATACTCCCTACAACTAACAAGTGTATGGTACTAGGGGAGATCATAATTGTATGATAAAAGGCATAGATACTTTATCATAATCAGAGCCTTGAGGAAGGAAATTTTTACATGATGTTTGACTTTATGGATATAGTAATTGCCACTATTTATTAGCCTTATGATCAAGAATGGTAACCCTTAGATAAGTATTTGGGAGATGAGGTTAGATAGGATTTATCTTTTATGTTCACTCATAGGTACATGAATGAAATCAAAAGGATAAGTAATGAGGTATGTACTCATATATACCAAAAATTGTAGGGGACCCCAATGCCTGGGCTATCAAAAAACATGACATACAACCTTAGAAAAATTATAGATTATTAGTTGTAGCAGATGTAATTATCTTCTGAGCTGAGGGTAACATGACTTCTTATTTACTATTTATAAATCATGTTCTGGATCATATTTCTGAACAAGAAATAGACTATCATATCTTTAATAGTATTGATTAATAATTAGGTTAGACACATTTGGCCTACTACTTTAAGACTCCTTTTTAAAATTGGATAACATAAATATGTGACTAGGTCACATTTCATTTCAATTATTAAGGATAAAACACAATACAACTTACAATTTGTCTCAAATCCATCCTAGTGAATAGAATAAAGTGCAGATATCTTATAATCATTAAGCATATGATCATAATCAATATTTATTAAATGCCTCAGATGATTCAAAAGTATGGATAAATATGAAGGACATTTTTATATAATTTATGGTCCTCAAATCCATTCTATTTCAAAAAGTTCACATGAAAAGTTATTGTGCACAACAAGTATTACAGAGAGGCCAATTATTTCCTCTATTAAAAAAAGGAAGTGGAAATTTGTGATTAATCCTTTACTTCCTCTAATAAAAATCACCTACGTGAGCCTTCTTGAATTATTAAAAAGGCATTTTACTTCAATTCATTCCAGTCTCCTAAGTCTCCTAACTCTCCTTGATATCCTCAGTCCATTTAGGGAATCCCTATGCCTTACAGACCTTCCACTTCATCACCTTCAACTCTACATCACACCATAATTTTTCCCATAACCCCTTTACCAGCTCATTCAACTTATAATACATCGATATTTACCCATCAATGGAAGAAAAAGGGTTATCTTGCTCCCACCATGGATAAAAATCTTAAAGAGAATCCCTCACTTGGTATCCTTATCATAGAAGAAGCTACTAAAGAGGAGGAAAAGTATGTGGAGACTAAAATGGAGATAGGAAAAGAAGAAGAACTAGAACAATGCATATCTTTGGTTGATTATCCTTTAGAGGAAGAAGACAAGGAAATGGACATGGTACAACTAGATGTTGAAGAAGATGAGCTGGAGAAAGTCAAAGTTTTGAGTTTGGGAGAGCAATAATAAGGAGATACCTTAGTTTAACACACACTATAAATAATTAAAAAAATTGGTGAGGTAGTCCCTTCTATTATTTATTTAGTTCCTAGTGTATAAATTGCAGCTACACGTTTACCTTTAGTAATGGCTAACATTGTATCATCTAGTTCAATTAATACTATTACAGATTCATATATTCTTTCCTCATGAAAACTAATAAGGTTTTCTAAAGAAGTGAATTTATAGAATATGGTTATAGTTTATAATTTTAATAAGGTAAGAGCTCCTAGAAAAAAATTAACCTAGATAGAGCTTTCCATGCCCTAGCCATTGGACATGCCAAAAACAACAATGACTATAGAGATAATCGTAGTTTTAGTTAGATTCTCCAGTTGAGGTAATACCCATGAAATAAACCTCTTGAAAATAATCTTCCCCAAATCTATATTGAAATAAGTTCCTCACTACTAAAAACTATGATCAAATCCCTTCTAATAACCTATCCACCTTATACATATTTATAACTTGCTATGATAGGAATAAATAAGAGACCTTATATTTACTCAATGGGAAATGGAGATGCAAAATATCATTAATGAAATACATTTTTTTTAGAATGACCTATATTCTCAACTTGGTTCAATAAATAAAGAGGTTCTATTTATAGAATGATGAAGTGAATTGTGGTAAATGTAAGAACAAAAGGTGAAGTATAATTTAAATAAAGATAAAACTTGTTATCTTATCCAAGAGGCCCATAAGAAATCCAAATGATCCTACTAAATACATTAAACACATTTTTTTTGATTTAAATAGGGTAGCAACGAATGAGATTCACTAGAGTACTAAAGAGGCCTTGCAAAGTTGGAAGTAAATGTAGATTACATAGGCTCCTCAGCAAGTGATTGTTGATGTGTAGAGTGAAGCTACAAAATTGTAAAATATTTTATTGAATATCAAAGTGTCAAGGGTAGATAGCTAGATTCAAATAACATATATCATCACATTATGAAATAAAATGAAGGACAAATAAAGGATTTAATTTCCTAGTCTAGTTCTCTAGGATTGGTGTTTTTGATCATCTAAATCTCATGACTAACATAGATTCTTCTTGTTCAAACTATGTGATTTCCAAGATGGATGCTTCCATATATTGGAAAAAATAACTGAAGAGGTTTTTAAGTCTTTTTATTAGTCATGAAAGTGAAACACTACAATTTTCTAGAGATACGAGAGTAACTAGGGTGATCACCCATGCAGGGAACCTAGTCAACATACCTAATTTTGAAAATATTCTCCACTTGGCTATTGAATGTTTTAGGAAAGAAGAGGAAGGTAATATGTATAAAAACATTTAAGAGGTATTACATTTGGTTAGTTTTTAATAAGATATAGTAAATATAGTTTAGGCTTTAGTATCCAAATTCAAGAGCTTAGAGGTAGATCAAGAAAGATCACTTGTTGAGGTAGTCAAAATTTTGAAACCTTCGTTGTTAAATTTTGAAGTCATAAATAAAGAATATTTTATATTATATGCATTAGGTGAAGTGATAAAGGCTAAATAATTAACTTTTACTTGGTCCCATGTACACAACTAGTTGTTAATACCTCTAGCTTCACAAAGTTCTTACTCCTTACTACAATTATAACTGCATTATCTACATTGACTAATCTAGTTAATAATGGTGTATCAAGACTTCAATTTTAGAATGATTATGTATCTTCATATTTATTTCTAAGGTGGGACTTTAGTTCTTAATCTATTTATTATACATACATATTTTATTTTTAATTGGGAAGTCTATTATGAGTATTATCATTGTATGTCCATATTTATATGATTTAAATGAAAGGTTATATTTTTGGACTTATAATTTTGGGTGAAGATTGAAGATATGAGACCTTCCCTATCCCAAGTTTATAAATAGATTTTACCTCCTAGTCTCAAAGGGAGGTTAATTATGGCTATTTAAATTAATAGAAAATTTAGATCAATTCTACTTAAATTAATATTAATTTGGAAATATTCATTCTTATTCAAATTTGTGGATTTCTTGAGTTATTACATCATTGTAGTATATTAGTTCTTTAAATATGTATGAGGTATCTATTTCAAATGCAGTCTTTTCTTTTTTAGTGATTTATGCATGTTTAAGTATAATTTGTTCTATTTTCCTTTGACTCTTCACTATATTGAATTGTTTGTGTGCTACATCAGCTTGAAAAAATTGTCGATTTAGATTCCTTATCCTATTTAATTCTAAATACTAGTCTTGAAAGGATTTATTCCTAGATTTTTTGTGATCATTTGCTTTCTGCCTTACTTTTCCCTCCTAAATTTCCTTTTGATATCCTACTCACGTTAATTAGATTCATCACCCTTCCACCCACTCCAAGTAGATCTAGGTTCAACCATAGTTAGTTCACCCATGTTAATAAATATGTTCTAATCACCACTATTACACCAAAAAGCTGTTAAAAGGTTGAGTACCCTAAAACTTGTTCCTTAAAGTGAATTCTTTCATCAATTCTAAAATGTTAGAGGTAACCTAATAGGATTTTTTGGGGTGTTTATAGAACCCAAATCAACATACGTTTTAAATTAGTAACTGAAGGAAGGCCTCCATATTTTACCTCTATCTTAAGAAGTAAGATCACTTGAGTTGCACTAGATATACCTACATGACTAAAAAGATCATATTAAGACAATAACCTATTATAACCACCTTTGGAAATCCATAAAAAGGGTAGGTCTGCTAGAGGTGTTTCTAAAATAACTAGGGTAAAGTCATCATCATTAGGAATATGACCTCATCTTCAAGTATTTCTAAATGCACATCTCTAGAATCCACATTTTAACCCTCCACTTTAGTTCAATCCCACACCTCAATCCTTAGATTAATTGATGGGATCGACTATCAATGTCATAGGAGTGGTGCATGATTTGGATAGAAACCTAGAGAAATATTTCCCTTCTTTTTCTCCATCAGGAGTAAGAACTACAAAACAACATGTAATATCTTTCAAATCTACCTTAGGGATCTTGAATTTAACTCACAAGGACATGGATTTCATATTGTTCTATTTATATTTACAATAAAAAACCTGTGACTAGTTTGATAATATTCCTCATAAGATGGTATAAAAATTTAATAATTAATTCCTCAATATGCATAAATATATGAATAATATAGATAGACATAACTGTAATTTGAATAGTTATGTTTCTGGGTTCTAAAGACATAATAGGACTAAAAATAATAAATAACATCATGTTACATATAAATTGATGCTAATGATCAATATCATAGACACATCTCTTCCAAACATATTTTGGGTCCTTACAACCATACAACATTGTCAATTAGATTATATTAGGTTTTTTACTACATCTAAAATTTTCTTGTAAGAAATAGAGGAACATGAAAACTCTACTAGTCAGGAAGAACCATCTTCATCTAATTCTTAGGGAAATACCATCATGGCTATGGTATTTGACACTTATGACTCACCTTTCCCAAATAAATATGACAATGAGCGTAAGGATAAGACCAATGAGGTTTATCTAAAACTTGATAAGTAATCAACCTATGAATTCTTTAAATCTTACCAATAATAGTGTTAATACTCTACCTCATTTGAATGCTAATAATAATGTGCCCCCACCATGTGTAGATAATCCACCTCCACCTAGGAAGGATAATCAATCTCCTCCTAATCAAAAGGATAAATCTTAGAGCTTTGAACATTAGTGAAAGGGAAGATATAATATTGTTAAAGACATGAAAAATATTAAAGCCAATATCAGTCTTCATGAGATAGCTCATATCACTAAGTAGAGGTAACTATTACTCAAGGCCCTGATAGGGAGAAATTTTAACAATTCTAAGACTGACCATGCAAATGTAATGATGTACAAAGATAAACCTGAGGTACCATTATTCTTATTAACATTTCAAATGCTCAATAAAAATTTATATAACTGTCTAGTTGATTTAAGGGCATCAACTAATTTGATGACTATGACTCTTTGTTAAAATTTGGGTTTAAATATTGATAAATCAAAAAGAGTAATATTATAGCTAGATAAATCATTAACCCCATGTGTCATAAAATTGACAAACACACATATACAACTAGAATTAGAGCCATGTGTATAGTAGACTATTAACATCTTGGTTACTAACAATTAAAACGCATACAACTTGATACTAAGTCAATATTGGTCAAAAATGTTGAACAAGTACATGGTCACAAATTTATCCCACATATGGTTACCCTATAAAGGTGTACCAAATCAAATTAGGGTAGACATGGATCCCAAAATAAATTACTTAATTATTGATTATAACACCAATAAAGAGTAAGTAGACTTTATGTTGAAATATGTAGGTGTGTACACTTTCACCAACAAACAAAAATTGAATGAACAATAATTTAAAGGTGCTTAACAACTATGGACTTTACACTTCAATAGGGACCATTACAAGAAAGTTTCTAGTGTAAGCATGGACCTAAAAGAATTGAATGTTAAACAATACCTAGCTACTTAAAATTTATAATTACACTACACCTAAAATAGAGCCAAGTATGAATCCATGATCTTAGGCCTTAAATTTTCATTGAATTAAAATACAAAAGAACTACTAGTATTCAGCGACTCTGAACTGATTATAAACTAGATAAAAAGTATGTACCAATGTAATCTTGAATACTTAAATAAATAAAAGCACTATGATTGGGACTTAATTGAATCATTTGAATCATTCCACATCAAGGCCATCTTGAGAGAATAGAATGAAATAACTGATTCATTAGTATCCTCTGCTACCAATCTGACACCACTTCAATAATTGAAAATGTAGAAATTTGTTATGAAATTCGTCCCATGCCCTTTTTTCTAATAATGTGGATAGATTACAAGTGTTTCATGATGATAAACACATAATATAAATCCTAAATAGTTTAGGATCTATTGTGGCCCATATAATAGATGAAGGAAATATCTAGCCTATGAAGACTAAAGATATAGGTGAAGAGGGTGTTCTATATATGAAATAAAAATGAATCCCCATGGATACTATTTCATTAGAGTGAGATTTTGACATCAACCTTTAGGATTAGAAGAGGAATAGATAAAGGAAATCGAGTCTAGCTTCACCAAGGAATTTTGGGTAATAACCATGCTCCCTAACTAGTGAATATAGGTCTAAGTTGTACTAAAAATAAAAAAAATATGGTGAATGGGTTGCTTACAATTACAAGGATATAATTGCCTAGATGTATTATGATATGACGCTATTTAATCCAAAAGTCATTACACAAACATTTATTTGAGGAAAGAACACAATCCATACAAGAAAAGGTAGAGACTAGTAAACCCAATCCTAAAACCTATCATAGATACTAAATTACAAAATCTCATGGATGCAAAGATCATTTTAAAAATTCAGCACTCAACTTGGGTAGATAATCTAGTGCTAGTCAGTAAAAGGACTAGAGAAATCAGGTTGTGTGTTGATTTTAGGAACTTAAATAGAGCTTAAAAAAGGACAATTATCCTCTACATTCTCTAGAAAAAGTAATATAGATGGTGATTACCTCAGATATGATGTCTTTATTTGATGGATTCTAAACCTACAACTAGGTATTGGTTAAGGAAGAAGATAGGATGAATACCACCTTCCCTATCAAATGGGCCTTTACATATAAAAAGATGTCATTCGACCTAATCAACATAGGAGATACTTTCTAGATAATGATGGATTTAACCTTTCAGATACTAGTAGGAAGTACATCATCATTTTAAATGGATAATGTTATATTATTTTTTAAGAATTAGGCTAGCCATGTAATCCATGTATAGAAAGTCCTATATAGTGATGTAGAGCATCATAAGGAGAAAAAGAATGTAAATGTTTTTAAGAATAAATGAGTGTCCATTTTTAATCATATATGGGTAGGTGAAGTATTTTAAGTTCCTATAGGATGTATTGGAGTCACTAAAATACTTGGAATTATGTGTTTTTATCTATTTAGAGTCCTCCCCTCAATTTTTTTTTTGAAAATTTGAATTTAGAATTGTATTTGTGAGGTGTTTTGAGGTGATGTGTGAAATCCAATGGTTTTTTTTATGTTTTTTTATGGTCATATAAGGTATTATGGGTGAGTTTTACGGGTGTATTATTATGCAAGTAATGATAAAAAATAATGTAAGTAATAATTTTGAATGGCAACTACCACCCTATGTAAAGTTGGCAATAAATGGGAGTTCTCTTACATGTGTTGGTGTAATAATATAAGGATTTTCATGTAGTTGTGAGGGAGAAGTAGTGTATGTATATATAATATGAGAAATATGATCAAGACAAAGTTGGAGAGAGGAAAATATTAATAAAAGTATCAATAAATCTATTTTTAGTATAAGTGTGAATGTATTGTGTGGTTTTGATCAATGAATAAATGAAAAAGCAACATGTGTTGTCTTTATATGAAATATTTGAGTCTCAGTAAAATGTAATATTGATCATAATATAATTATATATTGTAATATCACATGTTTATATCTTATTCTGAGTCTAAAATTACTTATCCATAGTACACTTGATAAAAGAAGATATCTACTTACATATAATCAGGAAGATCAATTAAGTGATGAGTTTATGATGGTTTTTCAATAGTTACTATATTTGTTGAGTCTCAAAAAATGTATATAATTTATTATTGATGAAAATAACCAATTTATAGGCTTTTAAATCCTTCAAATGTTCAATATTCACTTAAAAACCTCACTGTTATTAATATGATCCTAGAAATACACTCAATTTTTTTTCAAATTGCATTTTTGAGCCTTTTACTGATTGATAATGAATAATTATCTATTGGAGAAGTTAAAAATAGTTGTTAAAGAACAAAAATACGTATTATAATGGTTTCAAGTTGTCTAAAACTCATCCTAGCCACTTTTGTTTGCTTTTGACCACCTAAATGCTTTTATAGACCAACATAGGGTTTCAAACATGCAACTGCTATAAAGTTTATTCCATTTAGCCAAAATTTATAAAACTATATAATATAATGTTTTATAATGTTATTTAAAATATTTTGTATTTTTTAGGTTGATACATGATTGTATGTATGGTATCCAAGACTGTGGCATTGAACTAGGTCTAAAGAGACCTAATTATTAAAGAGGTGAGTTGAGTTAGTTGGTCTAGCTTAAGATTTGGGTCATTAAATTTTATGTGAGGATGAAATGGTATAATGGGTATCCAAAATAGATATTATTTTTTTGTACTCTTTGTATAATAATTTTTTTTATATTTATTGTAAAACAATGTTACAAGAAATTAGGCAAGGAAGATGAAAGTATAGATTGGTTGACGGTGTAAACTTGGGGATTTATAATTATTATTTGATGTTTAAAGGAGATATAAAAGACTAGTTATATGTCCATATAATCCATTGAGTTAATTAAATCAACATTGGACCATGTTTATTCTTTTGATTCCTATGACACTATATATGAGAATGAACCAACATGAATAAAAATTGAAGAATGGAGTTTTGA
>JARHVA010004589.1:1317500-1325000 GCA_037957365.1 Torreya grandis
AATAAAAACAAAATTGATCCCTCAGGCTCAATTAACTCATTTCATGTTCAATAAAGAGGTCCTTAATAGAATGAATTTTGACAACATCTACGTAAGGTGTGTTTTGAAATAGTAACCTTAGGACGTCTAGATAACCTATTTTATAAGTTTAGTAGTAGGGATCCCTCAAACAATACTAAATATTAAAAAAATTATAATTATGAGTTACTAATAGCTTGAAATTAGCTAATCATGTCCATAACCATGTCATAATCTATAAAGAGTGCTATCTATTCATGAAAAGAGAGGTGAATACCATTATGCCTCTACATATAATCATTGAAGGATGATCTTTTACCCAATTTAGCTTGGAATTTTTTGGGTTCATAAATATAAAATTTTCATTAAGAAATAATTTCATCCTCATCACTATTTATTACTGTGCCAAATGGATGAAGGCTATTGCTACTAAGAATTCATGAAACATCAATGTCATAAATTTTTTGGAGGGAAAAACAGTAATCAAATTAGCACACCCATTTCATTGGTTGTGATAATGGTTCAACATTCCAATCTTATAAATTCATAGAATGGGCATACCACAAATAGATCACCCTCAAGTTATCTTCAAACCATTACCCACAAGGGAATTGAGTGGTTGAGTCAATCAATAATAAATTGATGGATTCCATGAATAAGTTCACACCAAAAAATAGAGATAATATTATCTCTTATTCAAATATGTAATATGGATAGGCTAAACTTGGTACCATTAAGATCTTAAGGCTTCAACTTTTATGGTAGTATATGCATAATAGCCAATCTTCCATATCACTCTCAAACTACCAATGTACCAGTTCAATCCAAATTATATTGAACAAGATGAGAGAATAACTTCTATAATAATATAAATAATCAAATTAGAAGACATAAATAACTAAGGAACTATAAAACATCAACAAACATCAATGTATCATCAAAGTCTAGTTTGACAAGAGATCTAAAATCAAGGCTTTTAGGATTTTAGAGCTTGTGATAATTTAGGATAAAGAACATGAGAATAAAGGGAAGCATGAAAATTTATATCCGTTATGTATTGGGACATATAATTTATCTAAAATATTTAGAAACAATGTAATTCAATTGAAATGCCTCCAAGGTAAAGACCTTACCTTTTTAATCACTAAACAGTCTTGAATCATTACTTCATGGTTGCCCCAAATGGAAATGCATCATAGTAGACTATAAATGGAAATTTAGAGTATAAGTAGATTATATTTATTACTTTATATATTAGATTCCATATTTCTTATCTTATATTTCTTATTTTCTAGAATAAATTTCTTTCTTTCAATAATTTTTTTCCTTTACGATAGTTTTATTGCTTTTAATAGCTTAGTTCCATGCTTTCTAGTTTAGTATCCTAAGTTGTAATACCATTTAAAATGTTTTAATAATATAAATCCAAAAGGATATGTGAAAATAAAGGGGATTACACTTGAAGGGAGCACAATTGGTTCTCATATAAATGTATTCTAAAAATACTAGACTTTGTAGACATTAGGTATGTATTATGAGTTTTTTGTTTTCGATTAAATAGACTTAATTTTAATTTGACACTTGTTATGATATAATCATGAAAATTTTATAAATTTTCCCATTTACGAAATTTCATTGTGCTATCATATGTTAAAACTTAGGTAGGAGATGATAATCATAGGACCAAACACATAATGACAAGGACATATTGACAAATAAGTTTTCTAATTTCATACATCAAGCCAAAAGTGGTTCCTACCCTTCCTATATTTATGATTAAAAAAAATTATATAGGGTAGGTGATACAATTAGACTCTATCGGGGCTATGGACACCTAGTTGGTAGTAGTGAAAAGCTTCAAATAGAATCAAAGGAATCTCTGTCACGGCTATAGATGTTTAGGTTGGAATATGTTTCAAGGGGAATATTTTAGAGGTTGAATTGGATGTATATTAGGGAAGACAAAAATCCCATGGCATTTTACCTACAAAGTAGGGAGTTGGGGAGAAAATGGGAAGAATGCAAGAGTGGCCATGGGAGAGAAGTCTTGAGTACTCCATATGGTGAAGGTAGACTATGATGGGCAAGGAGAGCAGTTGAATAAATAGATTAGTCTCATATTACCTTGTATCATTCTAAGTAGGTGGATTTTCATTGTTTGATGGAAATTGATTCAGGTTTGCTTTTTTCTATTCAACAAAATTTAGGGTAAAGTTTTAAATTAGCATAAGAACCCTTAATACATTAAATTGAGTTAATACCATTAATTTGACTATTTTTCATTCCAATCCCTATTTTCATTTATATTTAATAAATTTTAAAAACCATTATTGAGTTGCGTTTACATCCCTTTTTCTATTTTATTTGGTAATTACTATTATTAAAACCTATTTATATTTTAGTGACCCTGAAGGATTTTGGTTTTGAAAATTGTCTATGTTTGCCATTTTACTTTTGCATGACATTTAGAAAAATTATATTTATGATTTTTGAATTAAGTGGAAATCTATTTTGATATGGGTTAAGCCCTAGAAGGGTGATCAAAATAAATATTGCATGATATTTTAAATAGAAATTTATTTTTTATATAGTATCTCAATTATGTTTAAAATCAATCTCTCTTACTCCATATCTATTCCCCTTATTTAACTAGAACCCATATTTGACCATTTCGACCCTATATGTGGCAATGAAAGTTATATACCATCATAATAAAACCTCTATTATTATCCATACTTATATGGATATAGGTAACTAATTTTCATGAATGGGTCAAATACTTCATATCTAAGAACATTTAGTCTTATATGGCTTTGTGCTTGCTTTGGGAAGTTATTATTGACTATACCTTGTTAGGTGATGGCTCAATTTTCATTTGGATGTAATCCTAACTATTTAATTAAATTATTTCTTGATTTATAATAGTAGGTAAATTAATATGGCTATATATACAAGCAATGAAATGTTGGTTTAATATCTACCAATTGATCTAGTTGTTGAAATTTCTAATAGCTCTAATGGTTGAGTGGTTTTCATTTGTGAAGCATCCACTAAGTAGTTAAAAGGTCAATGTCCAATTTAAATTCTTGAAATGATTTGATTCATTTAACAAAATGAAGGGATTGATGGGTTTTGAATTAGTATTAAATCATTTCTTATAAATATCTAAAAGTAGATCAATGAACTATTCAACCTCCTTCGGTTCATATAAATGTAAGCCCCTTGATCAAATAGGATTATTTATAAATTTTAAAAATTAATTTTATGAATAATATGATGTACATCTAACCCTTTTAGGTGGTTTGATGTTTATTATTATTTTTTTATGATTGTTTTTAGTTTCTATTTTGCTGGTTGACTGTGCATGTAGTTTATGAATGGAATGCGACCTATTTGAAAAATTATGTTGTGGAAGGGAATTTACACATGTAGGTGTCTATTATAATTTTGAGCTTGTTGATTTTTGTGTTTTATTTTTTTATTTATTTTGATTGATATAACTCATTTGAATTTGGACCATGGCTTGTGTCACTTGATGCTCATAACTATGTCGTAAAACTTAGATTTTTTATTCCACCATTTAGCTAGTGGTTGGGGGTGATTAGGGCTACCTAATGATTAGGCTCAAGAAACTAGAAATTTGGGTTGACCTTATGTATACTTATCACATCATCTCATATTTCTTGGATATCAATACTTTTAGCTTGAGTTATTCTATTGTATCCAATATAGTGAATGATTGGAGATGTTTAGAGGTGATCTCAAAAGTCTTCATTAATGTAATTAATTCTTATGTATTGTTATGAATATTTTATCTTGGTTTTTATTGAAGATAAATAATATGTTAAGAATTTGAAATCAATTTTTGCATATTTTAATCCATACCATAATGTTGTGTTTCATTATGATATACAGATATCAAATATCCGCTGACTTTATACTTGTTTCATATTCTGAAATTATAATATTCATTATAGTTGTATGGTTATAGAATTTGTATTATCATAGTTATATTTTGGTGTTAGTGATGCAATTTAAGCCTTCTTGGTTTTTATTAATAATAAATTCTTGATGAACCCAGGTAAGAACAACATTGTTATGTTTGATTCTAATCACTATGGACTCCTAATTTGGATGTTGTATCCTCTTCTTCTAGTTTACAAGGTATATTATTCGATGATGAATATCTATAAAAAATGTATTTATGGTTTACCTTATTCAAGTTTGTAATATATTGAGTGTTAATATGATTTCATTCAATTAGTTTTAATATGATGGAATAGTCGAATACCAATTATCGAAGCCCAAATTACATTTAAATACATGTTCAACTACAAAGAATTCCTAATTTCTTTATGTACTATTGAAAACATTATTTTTTTATATAAACATGTTTGGATTCATAACTAAACCATGTGATGTAAACAATAATTTACATATAAGCCAATAACATATCATGTAGGTTTTTATATGGAAATGTTTGTTTAACTTGTAAGCTATTGGTTGCATATGAAACTAAAGTGTTGATTATAATAGTAGTCAAATGATGTTAAAATCTTATTTTCATACTTATGATTTTTTTTTGTAATTATTAAATGTCATAATGCATATTTAATCCATGATAGAGATAGAAATTCAAAATACACATTAAATACCCCTTACATGGTTATTATACCCTTTTTTTACAAAAGAAGTGTTATGTAAAATCAAGAATCTTGTTATTATAATTTTTTTTTTGCCTTCATTTGGTTATAAATTCAGCTTGTAGAGGTGTAACTTGTTGATTAACATATCCATTTTGTCGATTAGTTTGTGTTGACTTCTTCTCCATTCTATTCTTGCATTGGGACTTAGTATTGATTTTGGTATTTAGATTTTGGTTGAGATTATTAAATGTTTCAGTTATAATCATTGTGCATTTATATTTCTTAATAATTTAATATAATATAATAATTTATACCAAAGGTGTTGGATATATTAACTTGTCTTAGCTAATTCTCCAAATAATTTGAGCTTTACCCAAGATAAATGTACAAAGGTATAACTTTAGAAAGATTTCTATTAGTTGTAAGTGCATATATTAAAAATATTGGTGATGAACGGTTTTGTGAAGATTGTTATTTATAATTGATCCTTATTTTTTTATGGAATAATCATTTTGAGATTATCACACACTTTAATGATAATCATATATATATATATATATATATATATATAGTGTAAATTATATATTTTTGAATTATGTTATTGGTTATTTAATGCTCAGTTATCTATCATGATTAATCATCGTGGCTTATTTTCCATGGTGAAATGGAGGCTTATGTTTTACCAAAAAATATTAATCTAGATATTTTATCAAAGTTCAATTTTAACTATATTATTCCTTGGGATCATTTCACTAATTGAATAAATTTTGGGTTTAGAGATGTATCATCTTATTGAGATAAGTTGTAATACCCATGTGCATGTTAAAAATTGCACTACTTGGTTGTATGGGTAAACCTTGGGTTCATCAATTTTATAAATCCATCTAAAGGCTATGTATTAAACCCAGGATGAACTTAGTTACTCTAAGATTATAGAGGTACTACTCTCCACTAGTTTAGGTTGATAACCATAATCCTCTCTTAGCCATTCCTTTGAGTGATGTTTTATATTTAGAATAAATTGTCAAAAGGACTTGTCATACTCCTTCCATCTTGTTCCATGGTTTAGAAAATGTCAAAGTTTGGAGAATATCCCTTCTTTTTAAAATTTTGGTGGAAACCCTTGTTCACACTATATAATATGTCAAGGACATAAATAATACTCTTTAACCAACCAATGTGAATCAACAAGTGATTTTTTTTAATACTAACTTGGAACTGGTGTATTCAAGTAACCTCTTTCTTAGCAAGGAGGCTTAAATCTGGTTCATTAAATAATGCCACCAATTTTGATGTTGATGAAACATTGGGGTATCAAATAGACAACCTGATTAGTGTCTCAAAAGGAAAATAAATGTATACCCTTATGATATAGTTTCTGTTTGGGAATTATTTATTCTAGTAAGGACTATTGTGATACTTAATACACTTCAAATTGTGCAAGTATGTATATGGATGGTTGGATTTTTCTAAGTTAATTTAACCCTAGTTAAGTGTCTACTTATTCTTAATAGGATGTTTGTTGCAAGTACATGAGTGTACAACCAAATGGTATGTTGCCTTATGACATCAATTTGTGTGTATAGGTCTTGCATGAAGTTCTATTTAATACTCTAAAATGTAGTAATTGCCAATATTTTTTGGAGGTTGTTTCATTTGGTATTAGAGCAGTGTTGTTACTCTCATAAACTTTATGACATAAAAATGTTGTTATCAAGGATATAATAACTATTACACTGATCAGAACTATGTTGTGATTTTATAATGGTACTTGTTTTCTTCAAATGGTTAAGATAATGCCTTGTTATATAATACTAAGGTGATAGAAATCATTGTGTTTTTTTAATATAATTATATGTGTATAAAATAATTTTTTTTTTCAAAACACTTTGATACTTACCCACAACCTTGGTTGGGTCAACCCTTCCCAAAATTGATTTGTGTTAGGGAGAACATAATATTTTGAGTAGTGACTTATATGGGAAAGTCAATATAAGGCTAGTGAAAACTTGTTCGCTCTTGGAAGTGAATAAATAATGTCTAGGGTATGTATTGCTAACTTATATGGGAAAGTCATCATTAGATGCTTAAACCATAATGACCTTGGGAAGATCAAGGATTTGACTAAAACTCAAAGAGCCAAATAGGGTGAGATCTTCTAGTTTACTTAGGTAAATTAGTAAGGCTTTTTAACTCTACTTGTGAACGAGCATCTTTATAACAGATTGTACTCACAACACACCCAAAAAAACATGACCATTTTTTTTAAATTAATATCCATATACATCTAAAACTAACATGATATCAAGTAAATTAATCCCCTTGAAAAATACTACAATTTGTTTATTTTCAATTAGAAAATGTCATCATTAGTTTATATCCTCTCATGTAGTAAGGTATAGTTCATTAATATTGACCATAACCAACAAATGGTGAGTAATTGGTATCAAAAGCAATAAGTAAGATGGATACATTGAAGAAATATAAACATCAGAATGATCTTAATAATTTATGTTAGGTTGGTTTAAGTGAACATTAACTTACTTTCACCTTCCACCATTCCCAAACCACATGGAAGATTAACACCTCAAGTATTCAATCATCCATATATTATTCAATTAAAATAATACTCAATTTCTCACTTTTTTTATATTTGTTTACTATCAAAGTTTGATAAACAACACATATCTTCATGTAAATTACTAATGTAGAATGATGGAACTATCTCATCATGATAAAAGGTGACCAGTCATAATAAAAGTATAAGATAAGGGTTATTATGAGAATAATTTGATTTTATAATTTCATTGTCATTATCAACAATGAATAGTGATAA
>JARHVA010004589.1:1327500-1352500 GCA_037957365.1 Torreya grandis
TAAATTAATTAAATTCCACTCATAGAATAATTTATTTAATTATACTTTCCAAAAAATTAAAATAAAAAATAATTAACTTGTCAAACTACCACAACAAGAAATATAATTCATCCAATAAATAATTCTTTTTTCTAGAAATAAATAAGATTACCACAATAAATTATAATTCATCATGCCAAATATTCTTACATGGTATATAAATAACTTAATTATTTTATGTAAAAGTAAATAAGACTGCCACAACAAACATAGAATTCACCCACCAAATATTTCAAATATGGTAACTAAATTATTTTATGTAAAGATAAATAATATTATCACAAAAACTTAGAACTCAGACACCAAATATTCCAACATGGTAATCAGATAATTACATTCTTTTATTTAATGTAAATAAAATGATCACAACCAAAATTATAATTCATGCATCAAAATTTTTAATAAAGCAAATAAAATTATCACAATAAAAATTATAATTCAACCATCATAATCTTCATCTTATATAAAAAGTTTTTTTTTCAATTATAATAATACTTCCATCATTTAAAATAAGTAATTATCATTTAAAATAGATAAATAATTCATGAGTTATTAACTTTTACCCATAGGAAAGTGTTAATACCATCGTTATAGAAAATAAATATACATCACAAGATATTAAAGCCTTATGAAAACAAGGAAGATACATTCACATATCAAAAAAAAAAAAGATGTAATTAATGTATGCACATCCATGTCTAAAATAAGATTATAAGACACATGACTCTTAGAAAGAAAATAGAATGTGAATGAACCTAACAAAGAGTAATAATAATTAAGGATATATTTTATTTTTACTAAAAATATCATATGAAATAGCTATATTAGCATTGGGTTCTGCCCATTTCACACTACCCTAACCATTCATGCTTCCACTTTAGTAAAAATAAAAATATAAAAGACTCCATCTCCATGGCTGATAAGCATTAGGAATTTCAAAGGTGGCCTATAACCAAACACTATTTACCAGTATAACTGTTATTTATTTATATAAAAAAAGATAAATAAATTTGGCAAGATATTTTACATATTTTATACTCAACAATATCAAAAATGTATTTAATAAAATTCTCATGATAAAACCCCACACCACTTATAAAATATGTTAAAATAATATATTTTCCATAATCACTAATGCAACAAGTGTGTCCTTATAAATTGATAATTTTACACAAAGCTGGGCTAACCTCAACTGTATAAAAGATTATTATTTTAAATTAATTATGTCAATGCTATAGTATAATTCTATAGGCTACATTTGACTAACCCCATTTATATATACTATTTTATTTACACACACACACACACACACACACACACACACACACACACACACACACACACACACACAAAATAGAGCCAAATCCCTTACCATAACTACCTATGGATTAAGGTGGGCCACAAAAAAAATTAACAAGGCAAACAAAATAATTTGAACATAAGGTGTTTGAAAATGATAAGGATAACATGCTTGAATACTCTTGCAACTCACTATTCTCCTTACTTGGCCTCCCTTCTCCTTGACAACTCCTGCTTCATTCAATGGATGCCTTTTGCAGATCTAAGATCTAGGTCTAAATTATTTTATCCCTCCTTTGTTCTTGACTGTAAATAAAATCTATATATTATCTCTATTACGATTACCAATAAGGGAAGGAATAATTATAAAAGAAAGTTTTTGCTTGGGCTAATAACCTAATAATTGCACCAATAAGTATGTTTTAAATAAGATATTAATTTTTATTACAAAGTTACGAATACCATGAGGATGGTAATATTACCAAATATGTAGTCAATATGCTGCCCTCTGAAGGCCTGAAAAAAAAAATTGTTATTGGTTTTTATTCTAACCGAGGCATGGTGAAAAAAAAGACTAACATTTAATTTTTTACCCAACTCCCATAAAAAAATCCTTCCAATTAATTGACCTCTCCTAAGGATGCAATCTACCCATAGTTTTTTTATTTGCCTAAGATAACTTATTTAAACCCATTTAAATATTATATTTTACCAAAATCAATATCTTTTTTAAAAATATGACCACTAAAGACAATAACAAAATTAATTAAAAAAAGTGTACTCCTCAAGATTTACAATCCTTGTTATTTTATTTTATGTATTTTTATTTATTATTATTTACTAAGTGAGATTATTATTAAATCATGACAACACTATTTTATTTCAACATATATATAATCCCACACATTAAATCTTAAGTTGGAGATGAGGAAGTTATGTAAGGTTAGATCATCATAAACTAATATTTTTTTTGTCAAATAATAGGCCATAATTATCAATCATATAGTCTTACATGACCATGATTATTGCCGAGGGTGGGTGAAATGATATATTTTTTTAATATATTGAAGGTAAAGTTTGAAACTCATGTCATTGAACCTTTTATAAAAATACCACACAAACCATAAGTTGTTAAGTAGGCTTTCATAATCAAAATATATATTGCACTGGCCCTTCTACTATGCTATAATCAGGTCTAAAAACTAGATTATTAAAAATGCACACACACATAAAGACAAAAAACTAAAGGATAAGGAAGACATCCCATAAAATGTTTTTATCATAGGGAGGGGAATTACATCCCCCTCCCCTTATAAAGGCATTGTCCTCAATGCAACCGACATAATCATAACACTTTAAGGTAGTAATACACATTTTTTTCCTATCTCAAAAATGGTAATATAATTAACTCAATGAATAACATTAAATTCTTCAAATAGGTATGAAAAGTCATATAGAGAAAGGAAAATTTCCCTTGCAAGGTAACTCTACCTGATTTTGTCTTAGTTTTTATTATCGCTTGCTAACTAACTCAATGATTTTAGAAGAGAGATATATTTTGTAATAAGGCTACTCATAATACTCATTTCTCATAGTTCAATAAATTTACTCTTATCAACATAATGATTCACAAATTTTCATATGAATTTTAATCAAATCCTATTCTTTAGGTAAAATTATATACATGATAGAATGGTAAAATTATAGCCATGATAGAAGGGTACAAGAATAACAACCAAATATGTGAAATCAACTCTAATTTTTTTAGGTACACAATTGGTTTTCACTAAGGTGGTAACACATTTAGAGTCATATTAGTAGTTTTAAAAAAAAAATATAGAAGTAGTCAACCATAATGTCTCAGTAAGACTATAAGTATCAAGAACAAAGTATAAGCTATAAATGAGTGATTCACAACATGCCACAAGGGAAGCTTATGATATTATTCATTTATTTTTCAAATCCAACACAAAAAAATAAATATATTTAATCCCATTTATAACTGTAGACATTCAACACAATAAATTCATACTCATATGATGATTCTATTTTGATATCCATCCATATATTCACCATGAATCATATAATAATAATAATTTTAAGAGAATATAATACTAAATTCCCTTATTTACCTTCCACCTTGAATTTTTTCACCTACATTCCAAGGTATATGTTAATGTGTTTATGATTACATAACATAAATAATCAAAATGTATGAATTAAATAATGTCTTACCCATGCATGACCCCCATCATAGCCATGTGATATAAGATCTATGCCTCCATATTGTTAATTTCAATCACAAATGTAGATCATAGACATATATAGGAAGAGGGAAACCAACAAGTAGCCAATCATGGCCCTGGGTTCCTCCTCTAAGTCTACCAATAATGTGTATATATCATAGTAAAAATATGAGGGGAACTAGCAAGCAACCAATTATGGCCCCAAGTTCCTCCTTTTCATCCATCAATAATGTGCATATAACATAATAATAATATGAGGGGAACTATCAAGAATCCAATAATGACCCAAATTTCTTCCTCAAATATATAAAATAAGGGAAGCTATCAAGTACTCCATTAGGCCTAAACTTCTCCTTCATGAGCTTATAACATTATGCATGTATAAAATGATGATATAAATGGAACCAATGAGTAACCAATCATGGCCCCAAGTTCAAATTTCATGTTTAATGGTAATTCACCTTTTTTCCATCACCCATACACATGTCATAAGAGTAGTGACTAATAACACATGTGGCTGTGGCAGCATTATCTACCATGGTAGTCTTACATATTTCCTCAAGCTAACTTAATAGATACCCCATTAGCCAATATTGTTTCGATCACATAAACAATGATTCATAATAATAGTTATGAAAAAAAATCCATGTGACCATGAATAAATTAGCCATGCAAGATAGTCAGACCCATACCATAACATATTCATGTTAGTAGATTTCATAATCATGATCAAACCATAATGGTATAGAAGTACAAAAACATTAATGAACTCACTTTTTCCATTTTTATTTTAATTCAATTGTGTGTATATATATCATAATAATAGGAATGGAGCTAGTATGCAAATTCCATGGCCTAGAATTCTTCTTCACTATCATCATGTTAGTACACATTCTCTGTTACAACATCTAGTAACAAATGTAGCTTGCATTTTATCACAATTGATTGAGCTATGTTATTTTTAGTAAAATTTTATTATCATAGATAATTTTCTCAAATTATAATAATAAATTCATCTTTCAATGCCAACATTTATCATAAAATAAAATGCAAGAATATCCTCAGTCATGCATTATCAAAATGATTGTTAGAAATAATTCATCCAAATTTTATGAATACCAAATTCATCATAAAATATCAATCTTATATATCTTAAATCTATTCTAATAACATTCAAGGAGAAAAATGTTCATCTATTGAACTCCTTCTTAATCCACAACATTCAAGGAAGAAAATATTCATAACAACTATCATTCATTAACATGTCAATTTTTAGCACAATTATTTTCTCAACCATTAAGTTACCACATGCTTAAAGGTTTTTTTCACTAGAAAAGTGAATGAACCAAGATAATAATTCTTTCCAGAGCTCCTAGTGTTGCAAACTTTCTTTGATACCATGTGTAACACATTATCCTCACCACATACCCAAAAAAAAACATGAACACCATTTTAAAAAAATATATATCTACATACATATAAAAATAATTAGATGATAAGGAAATTAATCCCATTAACCTATAGTAAAATTTTTTTATTTTCAAGAACAAATGTCATGGTTACTTTATATACTCTCATGTAGTAAGGGGTAGTTTATGAATATTAACCATAACCAATAAATGGTGAGTACTTGGTAGCATAAGCCATCCATAAGATGGATACATTAAACATGAGAATGATATTAATTATTATTTTTAGGTTGGTTTAAATATGGTTAACTTTATTTTACCTTCCTCTATTCCTAAACCACATGGAATATTAACACCTAAAGTATTCAATCCTTCGTACATTATTCAACTAAAAGAATACTTAATTTCTCACTTTGTTCTGATTTGTTTCCTATCAAATTTTGATAAACAATATATCTCTTCATGTAGATTACTAACATATAATGATGGAACTATCTCATCATGATAAAAGGTTAAAAGTCCTAATAGAAGTGTAAGATAACAGTTAGTATCTGAATAATTTGATTTTATCATTCCACAATCCTTATTAATAATGAATAGTCATAACTCAAGGTTATCTGAAATTTATATTGGAGGCAAGGTTCAAAACTCTCACCATCACATTGTAGCATGGCCCAAATATGAGATAGTCATAAAGAAGATTGTTTTCCATCCTTTACAAGATAATGTAATAGAGACCAAAATGAGAAATTATTTATATTTTATAATCATGCTCATACCTAATCCAAAATAAGTATGAAGGTTAATTATAATCATAAAGATGAAGATTAAAATAAACCAAGTAGGACATTCAATTGATTTAATTCTTACTCATTTTATAAGATCAAATCATTAATATTATACTTCTTTTCAAAGATTATTCCTCTAGCACAACCTATAAAAAGTCTAAGCATTCTTATAGACCTAAAGAAGGGTTATATTCTTCAATAGATTAAGGCATCAAATATATCATTATAATTAAATTTAAGAGGTCCAAGCTTATCAAGTTAATAATATGTTTGACACTCTAGAAAAGTTTGTCATTTTAATTCCCTTTCAAGGGCTTCTTTCCTAGCATAATTATTAATAAGCAAGAATAAAGGAATTGATCATTGAGTTAAGATTCTTAGTCAATAAATACTATAAGTTTTCTCAAAGAGATGGGACAACATAGGTTTAATTCCATATCTAAATTCTTAAGTTAATCAAGTCCTCTTATAAACCCCTTAACCCCTTAAGTCTTTACCAAAATGGTAAAAGTAAAATCCTTGGAGAGCCTAACATATATAGATTTGTTAAATAAATAACTTTTGCTCTTATACTACCATGTTATAATACCTAATACACTTTATATATATATATATTAGGTATTATAACATGGTAGTATAAGAGCAAAAGTTTATATATATATATATATATATATATATATATATATATATATATATATATATAAAGTGTATTAGGTATTATAACATGGTAGTATAAGAGCAAAAGTTATATATATATATATATATATATATATATATATATGTATATATATATATATATGTATATATATATATATATATGTATATATATATATGTATATATATATATGTATATATATATCTGTATATATATATATATGTGTGTATATATATATATATATGTATATATGTGTATATATATATATATATGTATATATGTGTGTGTGTGTGTGTGTGTGTGTGTGTGTGTATATATTAGATGTTCACCATATATATTTATTGCACCCTATTTACACTTTATTTTAACCATATAATGCTATAATATTACAATCCTTTGTCTCACCAATCTTAATAATTTAGTAGACATTAATATTTATTCTCTCATACTATTTTTGTCTAGATTATTTATTATTAATTCCATTGTCACCATTAAAACATACTTAAAGTGAACACAATAAAAAAATTTACCTTTATTTTATATCATTCATATTTAAAAGATAAAATGAGCATGTTAAAACCCAACATCATGATTTAATTTCAATACAATTACTTTCTGTTATTCCATGGTAACTTACAACATTTACATTGCTTCACATAATTTAATTCAATTATATAAACAATACAAAAAGTATAAAGAATTTTTTTGCAAAATAATAGGTAAAGGTCTATTTTTTTTAATAAAATGATTAGGCATCATGTTGAACCCAACATTAAAGAGTCAACAAAATTAGGGTATACCTATCATAGACAACCTCCTAATGATTAAATCATTACGAAGGTAGACAAGTGGGTGAATTGTCAAACTCATTCAACTTACAATGATGAACTGTTATCAAGATATTTGAAGTAAAAGTAAGGCTCACTCCAAGTTCATGTAATGGATAACTAATTACATACAAAAGTCTCATTTATTTATATTCATATATAAACTCATAAATTTTAAAATTATTATAAGAAGGTTTAATTACACTACTCATAGTATAATTATTTAAATTCTAATTTAAAAAAAAAATTAATATATAAAGTTACCACAACATGAAATATAATTCACCAATTACTAATTCTTTTATCTAGAAGCACATAAGATTACCACAATAAATTATAATTCACCAGGCTAAATAAACAATTTAATCTTTTATATAAAAGTAAGACTACCACAACAAAATTAGAATTCACCCACCAAATATTTCAAATATGGTAACTAAAAAAATAAATAAAATTATCACAATTAAAACTATAATTCACCAAAAATTTATTCAAGCATGATAATTAAATAATTAAATTATTTTTTTTAAAGGTAAATAAGATTATCAATAACTTATAAATCACCCACTAAATATTCCAACATGGTAATTAGATAATTATATTATTTTGTTTAAAGTAAATAAAATTATCACAACCAATATTATATTTCACCCATCATAATCTTCATCTTATATAACAAGGTTTTTCTCATTATAATAATACTTCCAGCATTTAAAATGAGTAATTAGCAATTAAAATAGCTAACACCATCTACCACTAGGAATTAAATTTTACCCATAGAAAATAATTAATACTATGGATGAAGAAGATAGACACATATCACAAGATATTAAAGCCCTTATTAAATAAGGAATATACATTCACACATTAAAAAAAAATGTTGTAATTAATGTACAGAGACACAAGCCTCCTAGACAGAAAATAAAGAGTAATAATAATTAATGATTTGTTTTATTTTCACTAAAACTATCATATGAAATAGCTATATTAGCATTAGGTTCTACCCATTTCACACTACTCTAACCGTTCATGCTTCCACCCTAGTAAAAATCAAATTTTAAAAGACTCCATCTCCATGGTTGATAAGGGTTAAAAATTTCTAAGGCAGTGTATAGCCAAACACTATTTACTAGTGTAATTATTATTTATTTAGATAAAATAATATAAATAAATATGGCAATATATTTTACATATTTTATATTCAACAATATGAAAAAATATATTTAATATAATTATTTCTCTAAAACCCCACAACACTTGTAAAATATGATAAAATAATAATTTCCCATAATTTCCAATGCACCAAGTGTGTCCTTATAATTTGATAATTTTACATAGAGCTGAGGTAACCTCAACTGTATAAGAGATTTTTTAAATTAATCATGTCAATGTTATAGTACAATGTGCATAGGATACATTAGACTAACCCCATTTATCTATATTATTCACACACACACACACACACACACACACACACACACACATTAATAATAGATAGTCTAATCTCTTACTAGCACTACCACAAAAAATTATGAGGACAAACAAAATGATTTGAACATAAGGATTTTTCAAATGATAAAGATAACATGTTTGAATACTCTTGCATCACCATTCTCCTTACTTTGCTTCCCTTTTTCTCCCATGTAGGGCATCATCCTTCACAACTCCTTCTTCATTACATGGTTTCCTTTTGTAGATCTAGGGTCCAAGTCTTAATTATTTTATCACCCCTTTTTTCTTGACTGTAAATTTTATATATATATATATGTGTGTGTGTGTGTGTGTATATATGTCTATATATATATGTGTGTGTGTATATATATGTACATATATATATGTATACATACATGTATATATATCTATACATGTATATATATCTATATATGTATATATATCTATATATATATATGTACATATATATGTGTACATATATATATATATACATATATATGTGTGTATATATATATATATGTACATATATATATATATATATATATGCACATATATATATATATATATGCATATATATATATATATATGTACATATATATATATGTATATATATATATATATATGTACATATATGTATGTATATATGTATATATATATGTCTATATATATATGTGTATATATATGTGTACATATATATACACATATATATACACATATATATCCATATATATATATACATATATATATATATACATATATATATATACATATATATATATATATACATACATACATACATACATACATATATATATTATCGGAGTTGTTGCCAGAATCCGGATAACGCGAGTGCAATGAAGACGTGATCACACAAGATGAACAAGTGCACACCACAAAGATGCTAAAGCAATTTGACAATGACAAGAAGATAAATTGCGCAAAACAAAATGGAGAAACCAAATCTGAATTAGTAACATGAAATGGCCAAAATGAAGAATACATATAGGAGAGCTAGAAAGTAACTCCTCCACAAATGGTGGTCAAAGCACCTCAAGAATAGACTCCTCAAAAGGTGGTGACAAGGTGCTAAGAATAGAGAAATAACTCGCATACCCGGAATAGGAGTATCTTATGACACCTTATGACACAAATATGACACACAATCTCCACATAAGCTAGCCTATCCCACGAATGTAGGAAAACTCCATGTATGCACAAATATATGATATTCCCTAATTAATAAATAGGAAAAAATAAAAACCCACACTAATACCCCCCCATAAGCGCAGCTTAGGTGGGAAGTGTGAAAAATAAAAAATGGGTCCCGGCAACTAGGCCTGATGAGGTACCCATGTACAAATGCAATCTCCCATAAGATAGAGAAAATGAGAAAACCCGTAGGAAAAAAATCCCCCCCCAAAAGAGAGACATAAAAGAAAAGAAGAGGCTAGAAGGCCCCCCCTGAAGATGATGTTGTTGCAGATATAGACCGCACCCCAAGAAGAGCTCCTAGATGAATGAACTTACTCTCAGTGAAAAGTTTGGTGAAGATGTCTGCAACCTGCTCTGAAGACTGGCAAAATATCAAGTCAATGACCTGACTATGAATAAGCTCCCAAATGAAATGCATGTGAATCTCTATGTGCTTAGTCCGCTGGTGCTGAACCGGATTCCTGCAAATCTGTATGGTACTTTGATTGTCACAATAAATGATGGTGGGCTGCCTGATAGGAATGCCAAACTCAGAAAGAATCCCTTGAAGCCAAATAGCCTCAGTGGCTGCATTAACAACTCCCCTGTACTCTGCCTCTGTGGATGATATAGCAATAGCATTCTGCTTCTTGCTAGACCAACTGATAGGACCTGAACCTAGACAGAAACTGTAACCAGAAGTGGACTTACGAGTCTGTGAATCGCCAGCCCAGTCTGAATCTGTATATCCAACCAAGTCAACCTCTGTGCCAAATCTGTAGTGAATCCCATATCTATGTGAACCCTGTATGTAGTGCAAGATCCTCTTAGCTGCTTTCCAATGCAGCTCATGGGGTTCCTGCATGAATCTGGAGACAAGTCCCACTGTATATGAAATGTCAGGCCTGGTGTGAGTCAAGTAGATGAGACTACCAACAAGTTGTCGATATCGAGTGGCATCAACTAGTGGTGAAGAACAATTAGTCTCAAGCTTGACTCCTGATAGAAAGGGAGTCGGAGATGGCTTGCAATCAGCCATGTGAAATCGAGTCAACAAGTCGAGAGCGTACTTAGGTTGTGCAAGAGAAATCCCTAAATCTGACTGTGAGATCTCAATACCAAGGAAGTAGTGCAACAAACCCAAGTCTGTCATGTCAAATCTCTCCTGAAGAGATGCCTTCACTGCTGTAATAGCCGATGAAGAACTCCCGGTGATCAAAAGGTCATCAACATATAGAACCAAAATCAGAAGCGAATCATCCTGCCGTAAGAAGTAGACATTAGGATCAGAATGGCACCTAGTGAAACCCGCTGTGAGAAGGAAGGAATCCATCTTGGCATACCAAGCCCGAGGGGCCTATTTGAGGCCATAGATAGATTTCCTAAGTCTGTATACTAAGGAAGAATCCTGAGCAAATCCTGGCGGCTGCTCCATGTAGATCTCCTCCTCAAGGTCTCCGTGAAGAAAGGCACTCTTCACATCCATCTGATGCACATCCCAACCATGTGCTGCGGCAATAGCCAAGGTGAGTTGGATAGAAGTCATCTTTGCAACGGGTGCAAAGGTCTTTGAGTAGTCAATGCCTGCCACCTATGAGAAACCCTTGGCTACCAATCACGCCTTATACTTATCAACTGACCCATCTGCAGCAAATTTGGTCCGATATATCCACCTACATCGAACCATCTTTCTTCCCTTAGGAAGTGAAGTCAAATTCCAAGTGCGATTTTTGATTAAGGAAGAATATTCTTCCTCCATAGCACTATCCCACTTAGGTACCCCCGATGCCTCTCGAAAAGTTTGTGGATCCAAAACTGAAGCAAAAAAGGCATGTGGATCTCTCTAAAAATCCCCCCTAGTACGTCTGTCATCTGCAGGGTCTCCTGCCCATGTGTCAGCACTCTCAAGTGTCTGTCTGACCCAAAGTGGCCCAGAAGTGGGCGAGTCAGGTGCTAACTCTTCATCCTCTGACTGACTAGAGGTGGATGACACTGCATCACTGTCCTCACTGTCTGAATTCAAAGAAGAAGAAGATGACTCTGGCTCAAGAACCTGTTGTGGCTGATCTGAATCTGACAAGGAATCATCATGAAGAAGTAGATCCGATGAGGGAGAAGAAGTGTCAAGTGTTGAGTCTCTAGGACTCTCCTAAAAATGGACACTTCTCTCGATGAACAACTCATGTGTGACGGGATCTAGAAGGTGATATCCCTTAATACCATCTGGATATCCTACAAAGATGCAAGGCTTGGACTGATGTTCCATAGCTTTGCATTTCTTCTTCGGAATGCGGGCCATGGCTGGGGATCCAAAAACTCTAAGGTGCTCAACATCAGGTTTTCTTTTATGCCAAGCTTCAAAGGGTGTTATCCCTTTCAAAGCTTTGTGAGGAACCCTGTTCTGAATGTAGCAAGCACAATTGATGGCTTCGGCCCAGTACTGTGGTGCTAGGGATTTGGAGTGAATCATACAGCTACCCATCTCTTTCAAGAACCTATTCTTGCGTTCTGCAACCCCATTTTGTGAAGGACTGTAGGTGATTGTGCACTGCAAATCAATCCCCTCTGTGGTGCAAAACTGCTCAAACCTGATGCTAACATACTCTCCTCCATTATCAGTTCGAAGAACCTTGATGGATTTCTCACTCTGTTTCTCAACAAGAGCCTTGAAGTCTAGAAAATGTTCAAACACTTCAGACTTTTGTTTGAGAAAATATATCCAAGTGTACCTAGAGAAATCATCAATGAAAGTGAGGATGTACTTGGCCCGTGTGAAAGATGGTTTGGGAAAGGGTCCCGATACATCACTGTGGACTAACTCCAAAGGTTGTGAAGCCCTCCAAGCTTTGCCTTTGTCAAATTTTGCTTCGGGATGCTTCCCAAGGGAGCACCCCTCACAAAGTCCTTTTTGAGAATTGGACACGAGGCAAGCCAATGACCATGTTATTTTTGCAATGTTGCTCAAGGTAGCGGTAGTTAAGGTGGCCAAACCGCTCATGCCATAATTTGCTAACTCCATCTGAATGAGTCAGCAATGCTGTAGGAGAAGAATCTGATGCAAAATGTGAAAAGGTGTATAACCTTGCTTGGTGATCTACCCTTCCCACTGCCACTGTAGTATCACTATGCAACTCCCTGATAGATACAGAATCTAGTGAAAACTCAACTCTCATGCCCCGACCAATGTGAGTGATTTGGTACACTGATAGGAGATTGGTTGAAAGAGAAGGAACACTTAGAACATTGTTGAATGTTCCTCCTTACATTTCAACTGACCCTCTCCCTGCAACGAAAACTGATGTGTAATCACCCAAACTAATTGAAGTCATGCTACAAGGCTCTAAAGATGAAAACTCAACTAGTGAAGAGCCCATGTGGTGAGAAGCACCCGAGTCAATGACCCATGAAGATGTGTAAGTTGTTGTAGCTACAAGGGCCTTGCCCTTTTCTTTCTCCTTACCCTTGCCCTTTGCCTTAGTAGAATCTTGGGTTGATGAATTCTGCTTGATGGACTCAGGAACACCTATGTTGTTCTTCTCTAGAAGATGAGTTAGGTGGTCTATTTGTTTCTTCATGCACTTGTGTTCATCATGCCCATTTTTTTTACAATAGCCACACTTAACCTTCTCCTTCTTAGGTTTAGCATTGGAAGATGAAGACTCAGTGTTGTTTTTGGCAGGGTTGGTGTTTTCTTTCTTTTTCTCTTGATCCTTGTTCTTTTTCTTCTCCTTTGTTGAAGTCTTGTCCTTACCATTTCCAGCTATCAAAGCTTGGGGTTGAGTAGAATTCATTGTGCCCATCTTAATTAGCTTATCTTGCTCCCTAGTCAAGTCGGCAATGAATGAATCCAAAGAAGGCATTTTCCATGTAGTGCCAAGGGCACTTTTAGTGGCATGGAAAGTGGAGACAAAGACTGAATAACTTGGACCTAACTTTGCGAGAATAGAAAGTATGAGTTGATCATCTTTCTTCTCTATCCCGCATTCTTTTAATTGCAATCTAAGGGCCTTAAACTTAGTAAAGAAGTCTTGTAGGGTGTCAAAGTTACTAGGACTTAGACTTATGAGTTCGTTTTCGAGCTCATGGCATCTCATCTCATCAAGCTTCCCAAACAATTTTTCTAAGGTGTCCCATATGTCATTAGGAGTTTGGGAGGATTCTAAGTGGAAGAGTAGTTCTGGAGACACGGACAAACTCAGTAACCCAAAGGCTTCATCACTACAGTTGTACCACTTAACCTTTTCAGCATCTGTATTAGGTTCTACTTCTGTACCCATTGTGATCCTATACAACCCTTTACTTCTAAGAATGATAGACATTTTAACTTTCCATTCATGATAGTTGAAGGGTGTTAGGGGTTTGAGTTGAAAAGAATCCATTTTTAGCTGAAATTAGGTGAAGTTGTGTTGATTGCAAGTTGTGATTGTATGCAGAAAGGAGAATGAAAGTGAAGTTGCAAGTTGTGGAAAGCAATCACACCCCCCCGAAATATTGAGCCCCCCCAAGTATGCAAGTGCACGCTCAAAAGACGTCGGACTCAGCCGAAAATGCGTCTTAGAGCAATCAGTGCAAGACAAAAGCAAACAGGACGTCGGACTCAGCCGAAAATGCGTCCTAGAAGACCCAAATTTTGGCACTTTATAAACTAGTGCATTTTTGAAAAAGAACAAGTCTACACTGTGGAGAATTGAATTACAATCACTTTTGCAAAAAACGGCACCCAAAACCGAGTTACCGTTTGCAAGATTTTAAAGTTACAATTTTCCCGTAAACTAGTGTTTTTACAAAAAAAAGCACTAAAACTTTAAAAAAATGCTGTTATGAGGAGAGAAAATGGCCTTCCAACCACTCGTTGGACTCGGCACAGAATGAAGAATCCAAATGAAGTTTTTGTGAGGGGGAATTGGCCTCCTACCAACCCGGGCCTCACCCTTCGTCTTCGACAGGCGAAAATACAAGTTTTAATTTGAAAATCCCCAAATTACAAAATTGTCTAAAAAGTTTATTATTCAGTCAAATTGACTGATATTTGGTTTATGAAGTCAATTTTAACTGAAAATATTAAATCAAATACAATTTTGAAGGATGCCACATGTCTAAGGGTGCCAAATAGGATGCCAAGTAGGGAGGGGCGTCCAAAAGCACAGTCCAGATTTTGACAGCAAAAAAGACAAAAAAACAGCAGAATATTTTCACCAAAAACAAGGTGCATTTCTCATTTGCTGGGCAAGAAAAGCTTAAGGAGTTTCCAGACTTCAAAACACAGCAGGATTACCAAAAAAATGCGCCATATTTAGACAAAAACACCCTTTTCTTGATGCCGTACAGCTGATGGCGTGGCAGAACAGAGGAATGCACTGCTGCTGCTGCTTGGCGTGGAGGAAGGACAGCTGCTGCTTGGCCTCTTGCTGGAACTCACTGTTGGTAGAAGTGAAGCCAGAAGCTAGGCGCTTGCTAGAAGACTGCTGTTTGGTGTGCAAAGTTGACTGCTGACCAGAAGGTATGGCTGACCCAGATGAGTGTTGCTCCTCCCTCTGTGCTGAGTGCTCAACAATGGCGTTCAAGCTAACTGCTGAACCAACAAAGACACCCAAATGCAAGGATCTCTAAGAAAACTAACCAAAATTGATGTTTTTTTTTAAATTTTTGATCAAATCTAAAAATAAAAAACAAACTCCACTCCTCTTGATTTCAAAAATAAGCTAAAATGCATAATCATACACACGATTACCGTTCTTGCTCTGATACCATATCGGAGTTGTTGCCAGAATCCGGATAACGCGAGTGCAATGAAGACGTGATCACACAAGATGAACAAGTGCACACCACAAAGATGCTAAAGCAATTTGACAATGACAAGAAGATAAATTGCACAAAACAAAATGGAGAAACCAAATCTGAATTAGTAACATGAAATGGCCAAAATGAAGAATACATATAGGAGAGCTAGAAAGTAACTCCTCCACAAATGGTGGTCAAAGCACCCCAAGAATAGACTCCTCAAAAGGTGGTGACAAGGTGCTAAGAATAGAGAAATAACTCCCATACCTGGAATAGGAGTATCTTATGCCATTCTTATGACACCTTATGACACAAATATGACACACAATCTCCACATAAGCTAGCCTATCCCACGAATGTAGGAAAACTCCATGTATGCACAAATATATGATATTCCCTAATTAATAAATAGGGAAAAATATAAACCTACACTAATATATATATATACATACATACATACATATATATATATATATATGCATACACACACACACACACACACATATACATACATACATATATACACACACACATATATGTACATATACATATATATACACACACACAGATATATATATACACACACACATATACATATATATATATATATATATATATGTCTATATATATATGTATGTATATGTATGTCTATGTATATATATGTATATATATATATATATATATATATATGTACATACATATATATGTATAATATATATATATATATATATATATATATATATGTATGTCTATATATACACATATATACATATAAATATATATGTATACATATATGGATGTATATATATATATATATATATGTATACATATATATTTATATGTATATGTATATGTATATATGTATATGTATATATATATATATATGTATATATGTATATATGTATATATATATATATGTATGTATGTATATATATATATGTATATGTATATGTGTATATATGTGTATATATCTATAAGGAAGGGAAGGAATAATTATAAAATAATTCTTTGATTGGACCAATAACCAAATAATTTCACCAATATGGGAGTTTTAAATAAATTAATATTTTTATTCGAAAGTTTGAAATACCATGAGGATGGTACTCTTCCCAAAAACTTGGTAAATATGCTCCCATCCCAAGGCCTTAAAAAATTAAATTGTTATTATTATTTATTGTAACCAAGGCATGGTAAAAAAAATCACTAATATTTTAAATTTTATCCAACCCCATAAAGAAAACCTTTCCAATTATTTGACCTCCTTTAAAAATGCACTCTAACCATATTTTTTTTATTTGCGTGAGATAACTTATTTAAACCCATTTAAATATTATGATTTACCAAACTCTATCTCTTTTCAAGAAATATGCCCACTCAAGATAATAACAAAATTAATTAAAAAATGTGTGCTCCACAAGATTTTTTATTATTATTATTATTATTATTATTATTATTATTATTATTATTATTATTATTATTATTATTATTATTATTATTAATAATAAATCATGACAACACTATTTCATTTCACCCTATATATAATTACACACATTAAATCTTAAGTTGGAGATGAGGAAGTTATGCAATATTAGATCATCATGAACTAATATTTTTGTCTTTCAAATTATAGGACTTAATTATCAATCATATAGTCTTACATGACCATGACTATTCAAGAAGGTGGGAGTAAAGATAATTTTTTTTAAAATTTAATGAAGGTAAATTTTGAAACTCATGTCACTAACCCTTTTATAAAAATCCCACATAAACCATAAGCTGTTAAACATGCTTTCGTGATCAAAATATATATTGTACTAGCCCTTCTACTATTCCATAGTCAAGTCTACATGGCAATTTATTAAAAATGCACACACGCAAAGTAAAACAAGTCAAGGATAAGTATGATATCCCATAAAATCCTTTTATCATAGGGCATGAAATTAGAATCTTGAGCTAAATTAAAGTTTGATCTTGTTATGGCCATTTGGCCTCATTTGAGTTGAATGAAGAAGCCAATGGTTTTGTAACTCTAAAGGACTAGAAGTTATTACATGTGTGGATATTTTTAAATTCTATTATGATGTTTATTTTAATCATGGATATGTTTTGATTCCATAAGGATGTTATGATGATCATGGATATGTTTTACATCAATAAGGATGTTTAATTGATCTTGGGCTATGTTTTGTTATCCATGAAGATGTCTATTATGATAATGCATATATTTTACATCAATCAAGATGTATATTGTGAATTCTAATTAAGCTTAAATATTATGGAAAATATTAATTCCCATGGTAATGATATAACATTCACCTTGATCCTTGGATAAGTTTACCCTTTTCCAAATTGATGTTGTATCAAAGCAGTCATCACTATGCAACATTTGACTTGTTGGAGCAAGTCAATTAGAAGAATCACGATATAATATTATTGTTGAAATCAAGATACAATACCTTAGTGAACATTGATATACTATATATACAAGCCATCTGATGATTTTGACGTAAAATATCATAAGAGGTCTAAGGGTGCATCTCAAGCTTAGAGGCCCTAGTGGGGTGAATGTGATCAACTTTCTTGGGCATGTTATAAAGTCTTGGGAATATTTTATTATTATTGGGTATCATGAGACATCTAATCCATGAAGAATGAACATTGTTGGTAACTTTATGAAAATCATGGAAATAGATTTATAGGGTTTATTGGAGCATAACATTTTTTAATGAAGGTGATTGTAAACTCATATCCCTAGGATAGAGCATGTTGTAAAGGATATTTGATGTCATTAGAATAGAATATAGATATCGTGTGCACCAATGGAAATCATATACCCTTGTGATCATCGATAAGTGTGATTAATTATTGTGATGTGAAACTACCTTGTTATAAATTATCAAAAAACTTGAGTAAAGAATGGGTGTTATATTTCATGTAATTCCTTATTTGCATGTAAAATTATAGAATGTTGTGTAAACCCCTATGTTTTTCTGGATTACATTAAATTGTGTAAGACTGTAACTTCTCTACACTATGTAAATTTAGTCAGCTATGTGGACTTCCAAATTATCTCCATGTTTCAACATTGTTGTATGAGCACTTTATATACATTATTGCATGTTGTTAATTGTGAAACATGTGAAAAATGATAAATCACTTGCATAAGAAATTTCCCACTTCCAAAATCAACCAAGTGAACCTTATTTTACTTCATGTTATTAAAATTATTGAATGAGTATTTCATGTACATGTCATGTAATAAATGTGACCTTATATTGTTAACATATTAGCATGTGGTATTGTGATAATAAAAATCCTTATGCCATTTAACTTTCCCTTTTTGAAAATACCCTCTATCAATTGAAATCTACAAGGTTATAGTGTTGTATTATATGGTGTAATCCCACATCAATAATATACTAATGAGCATTGGTACAAGTATAAGGATAAGGATGGATAATCACTGTATCCATAATGATTTATACTAGGTATGGGATAAAAAGTGTGGTCTATTTTAGGATAAAAAAACAATTTTCTCTTTTGCATAAAATAGCCACCTAATTCATTCATGGTTTGCACCATGAGTGCAAAAAGTTGGTTATGAGATCTAAGTGCATAATGGTCACTTTATGGATTAAGTGTTCCTTTAACCACCTCTTGGATATTATTGTAAAATAACCCTTGTGAAATTTTATTTTTATATCAGTGTGAATCACTAACTAGTCCTATAATCTAGATATTTATACAAAATTAGTAATGTGGTACTACTAAACATATGAATACATTGACCTGTAAGTGAAAGCATGCAATGGATGAGGAATTATTTGTACTATAAATAAGAGTGATACTCTGGGATGAATTTTTTAATTTTTTTTAGAAGGCATGACTATAATGTATGTTGATTTTATGCTCTGAGAGAGAAACATAAATCCCTAATCAGGTGGTGTTAAAAACACCTAGGTAGCTACTTAACTCTTTCATAAAGTGATAGAAGTTGGGTGATGCCCTTATATGGATGATTATAATATGGTGGTATTGGATAACATAGACCATAACGTGAGCTTGAGAGTAACATAGAGCATGTTTTAAGCTTTGAGGTTTCATGTAAATGCCTAGAAAAAACTTATGTGATGTTTAGTGTGATTGGTGTGAGATATTTCACTAAACCATGAATGGTAATTATTAGAATAAAGGTAACAAACAAATATGGGTTACTATCTTTTACTAATGTTCTATGATGAATGCTAATGAGGTTATGTGAAAGCATAACTTGTGTATTAGAAAACACTATTTTTAAATTGTAGAGTTTGTGTTGAAATCTAGTGGGATTGGACTAGTACCATTAATTTCATAAAAAACACATATTTTTATGGTGACCTCTTGTTACAATAAAATAGTGGTTAGCCAAAAGTTTTTTATTATCAAGTTGTTGATCTAGATTTAAATATATAAAATAGAAATTTATTAATATCTCTATATTTACATGAGTTATCAATTATTATCTATGCCTTGAAATTATTGAAAAACCTCTTGTTAGACAAGAATTAAGGTCAATTGTGATCACCACGGAAAAAAATATCTACTTTTACCTAGATGGATTAAAAGTACACTTACATGGCTATCTATAAAAATAGGTAATTTTAGAATAGCTACATTAAAAATAGTAGTTTGCCGATGAATTCTACTAAGTGTAGTTTTGGGGTAGCAATTCTATTTCAAGAAGTAAATAACTTCTAGTTGAAACCAAATGGCCATGTGTGTCATAAAAATTAGAAACTATGCTCCAAAGCTTAGAAAAATATGGGAAAATATTATTGGGAAAATTATATAGCTCCATATTTATTCACCATGTTGTCACAAGATGATAGGTGAACTAATAAGACATTTATATGAAGGGGAATGGCTATCTTTATGGTAATATTTAGAGTGTTAACAAGTAAGGCTTAATGTTTCCATTTTGGAGGTGTGTTATATCCTCATGTTATATTGATAATTAAGTTAATTATAATTTACATGATTTTTATTATTTAAATACATAAGTATGCAGCTAGTATAACACTATTTTGATTAAGTAAATGGGTAAACATTTACCAAGTGGTTGCTTCACTTTAGAACATAGTTGTCAGTGTTTATGTGTTATAGACTATTTGGTAAAATGTATGACATAATATATTTTAGAAAACATGAGCCCTGGTTACTAATTTAGTCATCAAGATCACTCCTCTCTAAGAGGGGGAGAATGTCGTAACCCCACCATGAAGTGCATTAAATTTATTGACTAACACATTGGTTTAAGTAGTTTAGCTTGGCTTTGATTTACATTCAAATTATTGTTAAAGATGATTATTATAACTTAGATATTATTATTCTAATATTAAGATTAATTGGTTATGATTGGTTCATTAGTAGAGTATATGCTTTTTCTTAATTCATCGATGACATTTTTCATATTCTATTCATCAAATTTTATTATAATTTATTATTTATTTATTGAACATGTGTTGTTGATGTTCTGATTGGTGTTTGTAGGAATAGGTCAAGTGAGCTAGGATCAATGGTGGACTTTGGTCGCTATGACAATAATGGGAAAAATTTATGAGTAGATAGGATTGATAATGACAGGTAAAATGTAATGTGACATGAATTTTTAAAGGCATTGGTTGTCTTGAGTCTTCTTACTTATTTTGGTTCATCTTTATTTATTTTGTTAGTATTCTTTGGATTTTAGTTTATGTTATTGTTGTGTGTGTTAGTTATTATTATTTAATACTCATGTGGGTAAATTATTTATCACGCCATTATTACTCTTATGATGAGTGTATTAAATACTCATATTATTTTCTTGCATATTTTTGTTGTCTTATAGGGCTTAAATTCTCATTGTATGTTATGTTTATCTTTGTGTCATATGACCATATTATTATTAGTGGTTTTGATTCCATGTGGTTGCTTTGAATTCCTTTGTGCATTATGCCTACGTGGGCCATGACTTGGACCCCTAGGCATCTTAGGTGATTTAATTTCATGGGGTCATGTGGTGGTTATCATTTGAATCAATGAATCTACTTGTCCATTTGTGTGCCTTGATTTGGACTCGTAGACATCATGATGGATGTTTTGAGGAGGGGTAAATTGACACATGGGGTAGAATTTTCTATATTGATCATGATGTGGGATGACCCACACTCTATTATAAAAATCTAGGTGGAGGTTTTTATTTATAATTATTTTTGTTGTGGATAGAATTCTAAATCCCTTGACTACACATTCTTTTAGGGGAAAAGCTCATAGCTTGGATGGAGTTCCCTACTTGAGAAAAACCCTAAGGCTATGAAATATAGGCTAGAATATATTTTGTCTATAATTTTATGGAGGTCAACACGGAGGCTTAGAGGGTGAAAATACCACGACATTCTACCTACACAGTAGGCAGTTGGCGAGAAAATGGGAATAATGCAAAAGCGAATATGGGAGTGTAGTCCTAAGTCCTTCATAGGGTGAAGGCATACTATGGTGGGTAATGAGAGTAGTTGAACAAATAACATTCCCTCATATCTACCTATATCATTTGAATTAAGTTGATTGTATTTATTTGAAGGAAATCAATTTGGGTTTCTTGTTTTCTATTCAGAAAAATTTGGGGCAATGTTTTAAATGAGAATAAGAACCCTCAATGCATTAAATTGAGTGAATGCCATTAATTTGGCTACATTTCAATCCACACCTTATTTTCATTTATACTCACTAGATTTTAAAACCCATTATTGGGTTGTACTTGCATACCTTTATTTTATTTGTAAATTACTGTCATTAAAATCTATTTATATTTTGGAGATCCTAGAGGATTGGCGATTGAAAACGGGTTTATTTTCACCATTTTACTTATGCATGGAATTTATAAAAACTATATTTATGATTTCTCAATCATGATGGAAATATATTTCTATATTTTTTAAGCCCTAGCAGGGTGAGAGAAATTAATATTGCATGAAATTTTTAACAAAAAAATGTTTTATTTTGTAGTAGCTCGATTCCATTTAAAATCAATCTCTCTTACTCCACATTGAATCCCCTTATTCAACCTGAAGCCCTATTTTACCATTTCAACCCTATATAGTGCAAGGAAATTTATATACCATTATAATCCAACCACCTTATATTGTATTTTAATCTCTATGGATGTATGGTTTTAGGTAACTCATTTTCATGAATGGGTTGAATACTTAATATATGGGAATATTTAGTGTTGTATGACTTTACAGATCCTTTGGGAAGTTACTATTAACTATAACCTATTAGGTTATAATTATTTTTTAATTTGGATGTAATACTAACTCCTAAATTAAACATTGATTCGATTTATAGTCCTTCCCTTACTTCATAGGAATGTAAAACCCTTGATCTATTAGGACTATTGATGGATTATGGAAATTACTTATGTTAAGCATCTAATTTGTAACTACCCCTTTTTGGTGGTATGATGTTTTATGATTATGTTTATATGACTATTATTAGTTTCAATTTTCCTAATTGACTGTGCATGAAGGTTATGAATGGAATGCTACCTTGTTTAAAAATTATGCTATTGAAGGGCATTATGCTTGTGGGTGTTTGTTATCACTTTGAACCTATTAATTGATTTTGTTTGATTTTATGGTTATTTTTTATTTTCTTGACTATTTAAAATTTGTACCATGGCTTATGTCACTCAAATGCTCATAACTAATAGGTAAAATATGGATGCATGATTACACCATATAACTAATGGTTGGTGGTAGTTAGGGCCATGTCATGGTTGGGATCATTAGACTAGACCTTTAAGTTAAACTTACGTAGACTTATCACTTTATATCCTATTGCTTGGATCTCATTGTATGTTGCTTGAGTTGTTCCATTGTATCTAGTGTATTAAATGCTTTTAAATGTTTAGGGGTTATCTCAATATTTTTCATTGATTTAATTAATTATTATGTGTTTATATGAATATTTTATCTTAGATTGTAGTGAAGAGCAATAATATGTTAACACATTGAACTCAATCTATGCTTACGGTAGTACATACTGTAGTGTTTTTTAGCATTATGATATACATATATCAAATATGTGTTGACTCTATACTTGTCACAAATTATGAAATTCTAATTTTCATTCCAGTTGTATGGCTACAAACATTGTATTCTCATAGTTACATTTTAGAATTAATGTTAGAATTAAAGCATTGTTATTTTTTATTGATAATGAATGCCTTGTGAACCTCGGTAAGAAAAAAAGTGTTATGTTGGGTTTTAATCACTCTTGAATCCTATTTTGGAGGCTGTATCCTCTTATTCTAGTATGCAAGGTATATTATTTGATGATTAATCTTTGTCAAAATTATGTATATGGTGTACCTTATTCAATTTTATACTATCTTTAGTGTCAAAATTATTGCATTAAATTACTTGTAATAAGATGAATGTGTAATACAATACCAATTATAGAGGCATAGATTAATTTGAAATACATGTTCAACTAGAAATAATTCCTACTTCATGGACTATAGAAAAGATTATTGTTCTTATTTAAACATTTTTGGATGCATAATTAAACCATGTGCTATAAATGATAATTTTCATACAATCTAATAACATGTCATGTAGGTTTGCATATGAAAATGTTTGTTTAACTTTAAATCTCTTAGCTAGATACAAACCTAAAGTGTTGATTATAGTAGTAGTCAATTGATGTTGAAAGCTTATTGTTATATTTAAGAATTGTTTCTTGTATGCATTAAACGAAATGATGAATATTTAAACCCTATAAGAGATAGTAAATGGAAATACACATTAAATACCACTTATGTGGTTAATATAATTTTATTTTCACAAGATAAGGGTTTTGTACAATTTGGAATCCTGCTATTATATTTAATGTTTTACATTCATTTGCTTTTAGATTTAGCTTATACAAATGTACCTTGTGGATTAATTTATTCATTCTCATCCATTTGTTTATTATCACTTCTTCTCCATTCTATGTTTTCATTGGCCTTAGTTAGTATTGATTTTGTTATTGAGATTCTATTTGAGATTATTAAATGTTTTAGATGTAATCATTGGGAATTTCTATTCCTTAAGAAACAAAATGGAGATAATCAATTTGTACCAAAGATGTTGGATATATTAACTTCTCTTAGCTAAAGCCTAAGCTAATTTGAGCTACATCCAAGAAAATATTATAAATTTATAACCTTGGCAAGATTTCTATTGGCTATAAGTGCATATCTTAAAAATATTGGTGATGAATGATTTTGTGAAGATTTTTATTTATTGAG
>JARHVA010004589.1:1357500-1377500 GCA_037957365.1 Torreya grandis
AATAGGGGTTATTTCATGATACTCAGATTGTCACCATTGTAAAGTCATTTAGGACTTTAACTATTCAATTTGAAGTATTACAACTTATTCAATAAATCTACCATTACATTATACAATAAATACATTGATTTTAGATATATGTACTGCATATTGAATATTGTAATTCCTACAACAAAGCATGGTATTATAATGACTTTGAGATCTAACTTGTACTAAAATATACAATAAATAAATAATACCAGTGTTTAGATGGATTATACTATATTAAGCTCATAACAAAAGATTATGCATCAAGTATATTGAGGTAAAGAGTCATTAATCCACATCAAGCAAGATATGGCACAATATAAACTTTGTATATTATATACATCTAGTATTATGTATAGTTTAAAACTTAGTTAATTAGTTATTAAAATTGAAGAGTCAGATCCTATTATAATCTCCCTAGAATAGTTATTGTTTGATAACTATTTCATCATAATTAGATATTGATGGAGATCAATACTATATATGCTATAATTATGGGGATTAATATTGAATATAGAATTGTCTCTATATAGTGATGTCATGAGAATATATAGTATGGATCTCACTCCTTAATGAATTAGTATTTGGTTAAGATTTACTTGATTAAGTACTTTATCTAAACATAATCAGTTTTCTATATATTATTATTATTCCAATACATTATGTGGAATAGATTTATATATAGTCATGGCTTAGTGATTTATACATTTATATATTTTGATGATACATTAGTGTATCAAATAAGAGTATTTTTTATATTTCCAAATACTCATATGTGAATGAGAATATGAAATACTATGTTGTCTTATGAACTCATGTGTGGAGTTATATTGAATAATCAAGATGAAAATATGTTTAGTTAGTCATAAATACTATGAAAGAATTTTAAATTATTCAATCCCTTATAAATCATAAAAATAATTACGAACATAAGAGTTTTATGGATTGTTAAAATCATAGGGATTTCTTGACCAAGAAATATAAATGATCATTGATATAGTATTTACATATAATTTGATTTCTTACATATCGTGCATAATATCAAGTAAAAGTACTCATGTTTAGAAAATATACATATAGAAATGGATGGTTAAATTAAGACGAAAGATTTCTTAGTGTTGAAAAACTATAACCATATAAAAATAGTATCCTAGTAAAAGAATGAGATGTTTAAATGAAATATTATAATGGGTTTATGATTTATCTATTTCTTTATAAATATTATGACTGACTACCTAGAAGTAAGAAACATGTACATAAAATGGGAGATTATTTTATTATTTCTTGTGATATATAGTTGGATTTAATTGTAAGCAATATAAACCTATAATATATCTATTTGGTATAACCTTTACTTATTACTTATTATTTAGGATTAAGGGACATTTTATTCTTGAGATTATCAGACTACTTGTTGAAGATTGAGTACTGTGATCATGTATAATGAAATATGATATTATGGGATGTCAAAGAGTGCATTTTTTTTATAATATTACAATATAATTGTATGTTAAACCTAGATGGTATAAATTTTAATTTTTATGTCTAGACTCAAACTTAAATTTTGACAAATTAAATGTATGCATGTAGGTTATTACTATGAATAGCATATTTTATGATAGTTAGTAGGACTTTATTTATGAGTGCATACAAAGCCTAAGAGTATGGAAAATTTTATAATGGAATATTTTATTTTTGTATAAAGTAATACATTCGTCCTTATGTCTAGTTGCTTGAATAAAAGCTTATGGTTCCATACATTTTTTACTACCTTATTGTGACTGATTATGGTAATTTGTAATTTTTCTGTAGAAAACTAGACTATGATAAAATGGATTATCATAGGGTGTAGTATATTTGGAAAATTATTATATTAATTATAAAATGTAGTTAAATGTATGTTTTACATAAGGGCATATAAATTGTAGTCATTATTTCTATTATTTGATAGATAATAAATGGAGATTCATTCATATGTTTGATGGAATAAATATATGTTTTTTATTATTCATATACTTAGAATGTTATGTGAATTTTTTTTAGTAGGTTTAAATATATATTAATTTATTGGTTATACTATGTTAACTACATCTCTCATTGGTGTTACTGAGTATAGTGATACAAATCTCATTATCTTACTAGCATCATGATGCAGGAGCATCAAGGTCAAGGTAGTTAAGTGTTTGTTTGATCATTTGGATTTTATCTAAGTTTTATATGTCCTGTAAGGACCTTAGGATAGTGTTAGAGTCATCATATTTCCTTGTTTTAGATGTTCTTTGGCTTCGGAGTGTTTTTTTACTAAAACTCTAATTTTTATAATTTGAATTATATCCTTACTTTTGGAAGGTATCTATTAATGTAGTCTTTAAGTCTAATGTTTCAAATTATTTATTGGGGTTCTATGAGGTTTTAGTTAGGTATTTGAGTGTAATATCAACATATAAGTGTAATGTTTTTATAATGCTAAAGAAGTTGCCAATAAAGTAGTTGATCATGTAAAAAGGGAAAGGTAATGTTTTTTTGAGATGGAGTAGATGGTAGGATCATAGAAATAGTCATGGTAGGTTGGTAGGGAGAAAGAGTCACGAAATATAGGTGGACAAATTCAATTAAAATAATTTCCAGGATTAGGGTTCAAAGAAATACCTTTATGTTTTTTAAAAGTTCGATGTATGTGCATGAATACAATGTTTATGAATGTGTTGAAGAGTAATTAAGATTTTTTTTTTTTTTTTTTTGTAATTTAATCATTGATATGATTTATTCAAAGGATAAACTTTGATACTAACTTATAGGTTTGAGAATTATTTCATTAACTTTTCAGACCCTGGTCACCTTATGTTTTCTATGTATTGTTAATGGAGGAAACTATGTTAAGAATGGTGACAAGACTATCATAAGTACAAAGACATGTCAAATAAGAAATTTGTTTATAAAAAAATATGGAAAATTAAATGTTGTAAGATGTACTAACCATGTTGATGATTTTTATTATGACATTCATTGCTTTTTAAGTTGTTTGAGAACCAATAGACTACGTATTTCATGTAGGTGTTATAGTCAAGTTAATGAGAGTGAAGTTTACCTAGTTTGAGGATTTAATAAGAGTGAAAATATTATAAAAGAGTTATATTATGATGATAATAATCTAGGAAGATAAAAAAATGTTTTGAAATCTCTTAATAATCAAATGAGTTCTTCTTAATAACCCTCAACCTGTATGTAAGGTTGGAACCCTAAAGAGAAAATATAGTGGTATATCTCTATGTTGAATCAGTTAAGGGATCATATTTGATATTGGAATATGAATATATTCTGTATAAATGATTTAATATGGTATTAAGTTATTTATTTGTGTGAGGATAAATAAAACTTAATTTCAATGATTATGTACCCTATCAACCATGTTCACTATTCAAACACTAGAAAGTTTGTCATAAGTAGCATTAGATGGATGTTCTAGAGAGTTCAAATATGATGTAATAATTTAGAAAGATTAAAAAATAATAGGTAGATATTAATTATGTCTTGGAAAGATTTTAAAATAGGAATGATTCATGAAGGACAAAATTGAAGTCTCTTAGCCAGTCACTGGACTGTGTAACCCTAGATTAGGGTTTTGACAATCAAATTAGATTCTAGGAAGTTCCAACCATCCAAAACTAAAAAAATTGGTATTTATATATGGTTGAGTTTATTAAAATATATTTTAAAGGATTTAAGTCTTTATAATATGAATTTTTATGGCAATAGCTGATTGTGTTAAAAATAAGGGTAATTAGGATTAGTGAAGGGCTAATTGACAAAAGAAGAAGAAAGAAAATGGTGAAGGAAAGTGAGTTTTATTATTAAACCTCATAAGAAGATGGTAAGTGATATATGTGTCAAAAAATTAGTTTAATCTCCATATAAAATATAATACTTGTCTATACAAGTGTGAAAAGCCGCAAAAAAGGCTCCAAGGATAGTGTAAAAGGGAGAAGAGTTGTATAAGGAAGCATAGAGAAAGAACAAAGATTGGGAATAAGGTGAGCCAATTAATTTTTTATGAAAGAATAATATATAGGTAATAAACATGTGTTCTAAAAGTAGAAAAGGGGAGTTGATAATTTACATCATCAAGAACTAACAGAGGGAGTGGACCTTAAAGGGGAGATAGTCAAGAGAGATTGTACGAGATAGAATGAGTTGTGTGATATGTATGAATGAATAAGGAGATGTATGGAGAGTCTTAAATAGGTATAAATATATTTGATAATATTTTTTAATAGGCCACCTTGTGAAATAATTAATTGTGAAGAGTACATTATGAAGATAGGTTGTTTGTATAGAGCGAATTATACATGTTAGATTCTCAAATCAAAGAATGAGGAGTGTGTTTGCATCATTGGGTATTAGAGAAACAAATTTATATGTTAATAATAGTAGTAATGTCATTAATAAAAAAGGTACATGTTTGCATTAGCTTTCATTTTTACTTTTGATATGTTCATGAAAAGTGTTGAGTTGTAAGTGGAAAGGTGAGATTATGGTAAGTAGTCTTGAAGCTAGTGATGCTTGATAATGTGAGAGAGAAATTAATAAGATAAAGAGTGAGATAAAGGAGTGATTGAATAGAGATAAATGAGTCATATGTGAAGAATAAAAGAGAGACAGACCTAGGGGAGGTCATACAGAATGAAATATACACAAGTGAGGTCATTAGTGGCATATGAAGCTTGTCAAAGAGGTATAGGTCCATGTGAGATTAATATATTGAGAAAATGATATGATTAAGATAGATAAAGGTAAAATAAAATAGGTAAAGGATGAGATAAAGTACCATCAAGAGTGGAAGGTACAAGAAGACACCAAAAGAATTTAGATGGAGAAAGAGATGATAATAATCATAGATCAGATGAAGAAAAGTAAGAAAACATACTATGGATGATTCATAAAGAATAGTACAATAAAGTGGTCAATAAGGCTATAAATGAAAAAGAGGAAGACGAACGCTGTGAGAGAGGAAATAAAATTTAAAAAAATTGCTTTGCAAGTGACTCAAGAGACAAATGAAGAAGTATAGAATGAATGAACAAGTGGGTGAAGAATAATAATACCTTAAGAAGGATGAGGAAGGATTTAATGAGGAAAAATAAGCTATTTGAATCCAACTAGGTGATTGGAAGAACAAAAAGGAAGAAGATCAGTTTGAAGGCCTCATTGAAGGATTAAATAGATAGATACAAACCAATGAAGGAATTATGACATATGATTACATGTTTGCATATGAGAGTGATGAATAATTAGAGATAAAAATGGCACATTTATAGAGAACCTTGAATTATGAAAATATGAGGTCCACATGATGGAGGACAAAGAACATGAAGATAAAACATTGGTGGAAATAATGCAGTAGATTGAAAAAGATAGTCAAGTAATTGTTTTTTTGTTGTAATCATGATCATGTCAGAGGAAGATGAGAGTATATTTTTATAATAAGTGTTTTGGGGAATAAAAATACCATAGGATAGAGGAAAAAATAAAGAATGACTGGACATCAAGTGTTAATCAGTAAAAACAAGCATTGCAATTAAATAAGTAGTATTGTCTTTAATAGAAGAAAGTAAGAAAGCAATGAAAATGAATAGATGAGGAATGTATGAGTATAAATAGAAAATGAAGATCCAATAGACATGAATTGGAATACTAGGAAGAAGAACACAACTTATTTGATCCCAAATTCTTTCTTGTCTAGGAGTATGATGCAAGAGCATAAAACAAGTCAAGGTAGTTAAGTGTCCTTTGATCATTTTGATTTGATTTGAGTTGTAGAAGTCCTATATGGAACTTAGGAGGGTGTTACAATAATCATATGTAATTTATTAGATGTTATTTGTCTTGGGAGAGTTTCCCACCAAAACTCTAAATTTGAAATTTTGAATTATGTATTTAGTTTTAGAAGGTATTTGGTGATGTAGGTTTGAAGTCTAATGTTTATATTTGTTTTTTGATGTTCTAAGAGGTCTTAGTTAAGTATTCAAGTGTAATATCAATTTACAAGTGCAATTTACTATTATTGGGAATAACATACCCCATTTTAATGCTTTGTAAAATAGGGACCCTTGTAAATGTTTCAAAACAATTGTATCCTAGTCTAGCTTTTATGAGGTTATTATTTTACAATTTGAAGATCATCCTCCTAAAAATGTATGGGTCCTTACAGATTTAATTATAATTTATGATATCACCCTAATGATACCCTTATATGGATAGGTGTAGGTTTCATGGAAGAAGCTAGGGTTCCTAAGCAAATACCCTAAGGGCTCAAATTAAAATTTTTGTGGGAGAAAATTTAGCAGGAACTGGTCCTTTAAAAAAAACCTTAAGTTCAATTTTACATTAAAGCTCAGTTATGTTTTTAAACATGCCCAAACCTTGACATAAAATTATACTTAAGTCCACTTTTATCTTTCTTCCCTCTTTTAAATCCCTCCTAACCTCAATAAATGTTACGTCTACAAGCCCCCGTTCATCCTAGACTAAGACTTTATCAACATTTAGCCTAAGTTTTAATCCTAAAATGTCTTGATGTTTATTAAATATAGATTATGCCTCAATGATCCTATACTTTATTTTGAATTACAACACGTATCGTGTTATCAACACATTGGCCCAAGCTTATTCTAAAGTAGTGGTTATTAGTAACCAAATGTAGCATCTAAGATAGATGGCTTATTCTATCCCAAATGTTAATCCTTAGATTGTTGCATTAAACCTTTTCCAAAATAATAACCAAAATTTTGTATCATTAAAACAACTCCATACTCTGAATGTATTACCTACTAGCCATGGTACTCCTAATCAGAACCTAAGTTTCTTGAGTCATCAAGTTACTAAAGGATTTCACACCAATGACTAAAAGGCTTTAGTCCCAGTTAATGGTACTAACAATAACCAAGTCCAAAATTTTGAGACCCCAAATAATGAGAATGAATCTATACTAAAGATGGTCTAAAAGCTTAGCATATATTTCTTGCAAATGCAAAAACAATTTGGAAATGGTAATGAAAACACTAGGAGGAACTTCACCTTCTAAAAGTTTATTAGGCCCAGAAATAGATTTTAGAATGGTAGTTTCTACAATAATAAAGCCAATGACCCTTCCTCTAAAAAAAAGACCACATATATTAATCTCAATAATATTGCCTTGCCAGACTATTGTAGGGTGAATTCTACCTCTAATCAAGGTGTGATTGATTGTATTAAGTTCTAAAAATCCTTTGAAGCTTTCCAAGAATATCTTGATAAATTTGAAGTAGTTCCAAATAGAGATACTACTACAAGTCCTTCTAGATCCCAGCCATCTAACCAAGTAGACATGGTAGAGACATTTCAATTCCCTTTCAAAGAGGATAATGAGCCTGATAATATCCTTGGAGAGATTCAAGAATTCAAATAATTCTTGAAGACATACCCTTTGAGAAATAGAGAAAAAAAGTAGCCATTGACTACTTCCACTCTCCCTAATAATTGTAGGACTCCTCTAGACACAACATCAAGGAATGATCTTGAACCACCTAAGGGCAGTTCTTCCAAACTTACTATTGAAACTTCATGCAAAACTAGTTACAACATTGTGGGAGATATTAAAAGATCAAAGCCAATATTACTCTACATGAGATAACTTAGATTATGGAACAAAGAGATTTACTCTTGGGATCCTTATCTAATAAACTTGGGAAGTGTCTTAAAAGTAATAGTGTGAATGTGACTATGAATGTAACCAAAGAAGAGTCCAAACCCTTCTTGCTTATAGTTAGTATATTTGAGAAGAATGTCCATAATTGCCTTCTAGATTCTAGAGCCTCAACCAATATCATGCCTATTGGGATATTTAAACAACTTGGGTTGACCCCAACAAGTTTGATAGGGTGGTCACACAACTGGACAAGTCAAGAATTAAAGTCATTGGGGAGTTATTGAATGTACATATATATTTGCCTAATGAACTAAGGGTTAAATAATTCATTGACATATAAGTAGTGGATATTACCATTGATTATGGGTTGTTCATTAGTAGAGAATGGCCTAAGGCCTGGAATGGATACATGTCTACTAACTGATCCCACTTATGGTTGCCTTGGAAAGGTGTGCTAAATGAAATAAGTGTAGAAAGAGAACCAAGGATGAGATGCAACTACCCTATATTGTAGCTACCCTTATCCCTAAGGATGAGTCCCTTAACCTTAGTATTGAGCTAATGCCATGCCCCTTAGTCTTAGATAATGTGAATCATTTTTAGGTCTTCAAATATGATAAACAATTTATATATTTCTTCACTAACTCTAGGGCCTTTGAAGCTCACATCATTGCTAAATATGATGAAAGTTCTTTTGAAAGAGAGCTTAATGATAAAATCATCCAACTAAATTTCAATAAGACACCTAAAGGGATGATCTCATTAAAAAGGCTATTTAATCTTGATAAGATTATTGAAACACCTAAGGTGCCTAAGGTAAATGGTAAGGAATATCATGTAGTAGATCTTGGCTCACATGATGAACCCCAACAAGTAAACATAGGAAAGTCTTACATTAAAAATGGAAACTAGAAAGGCTACAAAATTGCTTACAAAATATAATGATGTAATTGTTTGGTACTATGAAGATCTGAAAATATTTGATCCAAGGTTTATTACTCATAATATACCTCTCAGGGAGAGTTCCAAACCCTTCAAATAGAAATAAAGGCTAGTAAACCCTATTTTAGAACCCATGATCTTTAAAGAGGTAAATAAGTTGTTTGCTGCAAGGATTGTGTTTCTTATTAGGCACTCCACTTGGGATGCCAACCTAGTCCTAGTCAGTAAGAAGAATCGGGAAATAAGATTGTGCATAGACTTTAGAAATCTTATTAGAGTATCTAAAGGATAATTACCCCTACATTCTCTTGACCAAGTCATCTAGGTTATTTTAGGATCAGTCATGATCTCCTTTTTGGATTTATTTTTTAGATACAACCAAGTGCTTATTGCTCAGTAAGATAGGGTGAAGATAACTTTCACTAACATGCGGGGAAAATATACTTACAAAAGAATGCCATTTGGATTGATTAATGTAGGATCCACCTTTCAAAGGGCCATGGACCTTTCTTTATATGTTCTAGTGGGAAAATGCATCATTATATACATGGATGATTTGATGGTGTTATCTAAGAATAGAGAGGACCATTTCATGCACTTAAGGCAAGTGTTTGAAAGGTGTACTAAGTATCATATATCTCTCAACCCTAAGAAAATAGTCTTCTATGTCATTGAAGGAAAATTATTGGGGCTTGTCATCATCAAAGAAGGTATTTTCGTAGATCTTTAGAGAGTGGAAGCCATTTCCAAGATTGAGCTACCCAACAGCTAGAAGGATCTAAATTCATTCTTTGGAAAAATTAACTTCATGATAATGTTCATCTCAAGATTTGCTGAGATTATGAAACCTTTGAATGATATGATTAAGAAAGATGATAAAATTTCATGGGATGAAGAATCCAAGAAATATTTTACTAAAATCAAAAGGGAAATCAACCAACCCCATGTCTTGATAAGTCCTCATTTCTCAAAAAGCATTTACTTGTATTCATTTTCTTCTAACCACACCATGGTTGTAGTCTTGAATTAAAAGGTGGATGGAAATGACCACCCTATAGCCTTCATGAAGACTAATTTCAAAAATTGATAGTTAAAGTACTATTTGATTGATAAGCAGGCCTATCCACTAGTGAAGGTAGCAAAAAAAATCAAGAATTACATCCTTAGAAATAAGGTCCATGCCATCTTACCAGATCCAACCACAAAGCTTATGTTAAGTTAGAATGAGCTTGGGGAAGAAGAGATCAGTGGTTGGAAATCCTACAAGAGTATGATATATAGATGAAGATTTCCAAATTAGTGAAATTTTATGGCCTGGTCCAAATGATTGCCAATGTTAATCCCAATTTTCATATCATGAAAGTGGATCAACAAAACTTCTAGCCTAATGAATTGTATGCCTATTTAATACATATTCACATGAAAGGTAGTTTACCCCTAGGAATAACAATAGAATAAAGGATATCCTTAAGGCTCATAACATCCCATTACCTCATCAATGATGGAGCCATTTATAGGAATAACTTTGAGGGGATTTACTTAAGGTATGTCTCCAAAGAAGATGCTTGTCAAATCATCTCTACTTTTTATGAAAAGATAGGTAGTGGACATCCTTCAGGGAAAACCATAGCCCACAATATTCTTAGGGTTGGGTACTATTGGCCCACCATTTTCAAATATGCTTAGAAACATGTGAGAGAGTGCCACTCATGCCATATTTTTAGCACAAAAGAGCTAAAGGTAGCCATGACTTTGTAACCTACGATGGGAGACAAACCTTTTGCATACTAGGTATTAAAATTTGTAGGAGTTCTTAATCCCAACCCTTCTAAAGGCGATAAGTACATCCTAACTACTACATATTATTGCACAAGGTGAACTGAAGCTATAGCCACTAAACAATGTAAGATAGAGGAAGTGATCAACTTCCTGGAAGAAAATATTTACACCATATTTAGAACCCCAATTTCCTTAGTTTGTGATAATGGATCTACATTCATATCCATTGAAATGGATAAATGGGCTTATGATAATGACATCTCATTAATTTTTACCTCTGATAATTATCCTCATGGAAATGGATTTTCTAAATCTACCAACATGAATAATATGAAGACCATTAAAAAGTTTGATGTAAATATGCCTAGAACATGGCATAAGCTCCTTAAGTATGCATTGTGGGATGATAGAATAAGGATCAAGTAGGCACTCAAGGATTCACCATTATTTTTTGTGTATGGTTAGGAACCTATCTTCCCCATGACCCTCAAATTTCCTACAGTGACATTCATGATTAAATATACAGATGAAATCCAAGAGATTGTTAATTCTAGGCTATTGGACATCATTCAGAAGGAAGATGCTAGAGAAAAGGTATTTGTAGACTTTAATAGGCATCAAAAAAATATAAAAATATGGTTTAAAAAAAGGTCTAAGGTGATTGTATTTAGACATGGATACCTAGTCCTCCTTTGGGACAAGGCATCAGAACCTAAGTGTAAGCATGATAAGTTGTCACCATTGTGAATTGGCCCATACCAAATTATAGAGACCTTGGGAAATAACACTTTCTTGATGAAAGACCATCAAGGAGAAAAATTTGTATTACCCACCAATGGGTAATACCTGAAGAATTAATTTTTTGTTTCTCCACTAGGGGTCTTCAAGGAATAACATCTATAAGATTAACTAGAGTTAGAGTAGGTGGTCTAGTTAGTTTCCTTTCTCACTTTGTTTTCCTACTTGGATTATATATATATTTTTTATTATGTTTGATTACTTCTTGTTGTCTACTTATTTTGTATTTTATCCTTTTTGCTTGGATGTGATCCTTTATTTCAATAAAGTCTCATAGACTATCCTTGCTTAGAATTCCTTAAAAGTCAAGTATTTCAATTGATGGCATGAATCCTACACAAAAGGACCTAAGGATATAATATATCATTGTGTTATAATACAGAGACTTTGAAAAGCCTCACATATAAGTTAGTTACCCACCCTAAAGAATCCAAAACATGACCTAAAACCAAATATCTATTGTAATAATAATCATGTATGTGGAAGGAAAGTTAAAAAATTACGGCCTATGCATGCTTGCACTTAAAACACATCCTTTTCAAGATTAAGGTTTCAACTAAAGGTGATTATCCTAAGGCCAAAATATTTGACCAAATCCTTAAAACCTAGCTATCTTAGCTCCCAACCTTTGATAAAAGGTAAAAAGATACAAAAAGGGACATAATTCTAAATCAAGATATGAAAAGTTAAAGGTGATTTAGGCAACCTACACTAGGGCTATGGATGCCTAGTTTGTAGTGGAGCAATGCCATGAGTGAAGCTAAAGGTATCTCTATTGGGGATATAGACACTTGGCTAGTAGTAGAGCAATGTCCAAGGCTCCCCTAAATTAAGAGCAATTATTCCTAAAAGAATATATAAATATGCTCAAAATCAGACATAATTGTCAAGAGGATATGAACCAAGATGTTGTTCCTTGAAGTCTCATGCCAATAGTAAGTGGAATCAAGTCACACACAGAACATGTTTATGATATGACATAAGTATTTGAATTCTACAAATTTGAAGCTTGTTTCAATGTTGAATTGACCTAAGTAATGATATGTGGATCAAAGGAGACAAAGGAATTATGTGTTGGTTAATCTAGAGTTTCTAAGTTCTAACATATTGTTATGTTTCCCCTATAACTCACCATTATTGTTAGGACCAACATACCCCATTTTTTTTAGCTTTGTAAAATAAGGACCCTTGTAATTTTTTCAAACCATCTATATCATGGTCTAACTTTCATGAGGTTATTCTTTTAGAATTTGAAGATAATCCACCTAAAAATGGATGGGTACTTAGGCATTTAATTATACTTTATGAGATAACCCTAATGATGATTATGATTGAATGGATAGGTGTAGGATTCATGAAGGAAAGTAGGGTTCTTGATAAAAAACTCTAAGGGTTCAAATTCAAATTTTTTTAGGAGAAAATTTAGCAAGAATTGGTCCTTTAAAAAAAGACCCTAAATTTAATTTTACATTAAGGATCAGTTATAGTTTTAAACATGTTAAAACATTGGCATAAAATTATACTTATGTCCACTTTTATTTTCATTCCCCCTTTTAAATCCCTTCTAACCTCAATAAATGTTATGTCCATAAGCCCCTGGTCATCCTAGACTAAAACCTTATCAATGTCTAGCCTAAGTTTTAATCCTGAAATGCCTTGGTGTTTGTTCAACATAGATGACAACTCAAGGATCCTATACTTTATTCCAAATTACTACACATATCATGTTCTACTTTGGTGTTTTAACATGGATGCAAATATAATAGTCCTCACATCACCAGATCTTGATCCAATGACTTGAGATCATCTTGCAACAAATTATGAACTAAACCCCATCATTATAAAAGTTTCTATGACATTTATTTTAATGACCTCACTCCCATCATTTGACATTCATGAGGAACTATTTGATGTTATCAAGGCCTTAAAAATAAAACCCCATCAAATATTTTATCCTTAGTCCAAAAGGGGACCTTCTAAATGTTTAAAACTTAGGCTTATCACATTAAATCTTAGATCATAGTGTTTTTTTAATACTATTAATCTAATGTTAACCCCTCAATCTAAGCCTATGTGCATCATAGACAAACTTAATGTTCATGCATATTCCAAGATCTAATTATCCACATTTACGTTAAGACCTTGATCCAATGTCACAAGATCAAAGAGCCCCCAAACTAGAGCAAATCAGATAAGCCTCAAGGAACATGATAAATGGTTCACATTCATCACCTAGCTTGATCCAATAGACTGTGTTAACCTTGAAATCTTGAGAGCACTAAAAATGTGATGCATTACATGCTATAATTTTACCTAAAGAACCTCATAAGTTTAAAATTGATAGTCATACTCCAATCATTTGAAATCTGTGAGGACATATTTGATGTTAGTGAGACCATCAAATTTAACCACAGCTAACCTCTCAACCAATCAACTTCAACCTTGGTAATCATGATCGATATTTCTTGCTCCATCACTGATATTGATCTAATGACATGAAGTGAAGGTGGAATTTTCAACCAAGGAACCCAGAGCTCCATATCTTGACTTGTGGATGAATGAAATCCACTAATTTCCTAAGGAAGTTAAAGTGTGCCACTTGGCATAATTGGGTCATCCAAGATCTGAGTGACCAATAAGAAAGGATATTCGAGATCTTAATCAAAGGCTTGTGTTCATCCTAGAATTTTAATCCAATGGAGGGACATAAAATTCTTTATTTAAAATCTAATGGTCAACTTTTGAAGGGATTCCCATGGGAGTGCCATGGGAACAATCTTAAGGAGGTCCATGTAAATGACATATAATAACTAAAGGATAATTCTAAGATTTGGCATACCCAAAAATATAGGATTTGCATAAGTGGTTCCATCCATAAGTTCTGAGACATGAATACATTTATGAAACTCATCACATTCACCACTAAATCCTTAAAAACACTACTAGAATAGTTTAAGGTCCTAAACCTTCACTTAAAGACTCAAAACATCACTATAAAGGACACAACCACATTAAACAATCTCAAAGTATCATCCTTAGCATCAAGACCACTTGTATTCCAATGTAATTAAGATCATGGAAGTGGAAAAGAAATAATGGAAAGAATAGATATACATTTATCTTTATATATACCATGAAGGAAGGCATTTTGGAGATACTAATTTGAAAAGAAGAGCATTGCCCAATGTCATGAAGAATTATTCTAAGATTTTCTTCTCAATTAAGGAGCTCTAACATCCATCATGTAGTGAACAAAGGGTGGTAGTCAATAAGAGAATGTTTGAGAGAATACTTTCAATCCAAATGATAAGTCTTCAACAAGTTGATATTAATCCCAAGCTATTACATTGCATTGACATTCTTACACCCCTATTTGTTGATTATAGAATAAACAATGATTGGATCATCAAAGAAAAAGGGTCATGTAGAATTTCTTATATTACCCCAGTATCTTTTGAAGGCTACTGCAAGCTCCCTAGAGATCAAATGGAGCTCCCTCCCATCAAAGAATGGACTACTCACCGTAATCTAGATGATACCCTAAGACCATGGTTAATCCAAGGAACTCATGTATCTAGAAATCATGATGGTAAAATCCCTATTATGCAATTTAGAGAAGTGATTAGGGTCATGATGACCCTATTGTGTATAGCTTCAAGGGAAACCACCATAACCTATGTTGACCCCAAATGGTTTTCCTACATATATTTCATGGTGGAAGAGAAGATAAGTCCACCTATTAGAGAGCTTAATACTATCCACTTGGGGAGACAATTTTATGGCATTAAGAAAATGAAAATCCCATAATTCACCATGATGTCCTATTTTTTAGAATCATTAATGGCATCTACTCATATTCCTAGTGTCAATAATTGGTATTACCATAATACAATTACCATTTCCCATCACTATATCAAGTTTCACATCTTCAAGTATAGAGTTCATATGTAGATTATTTGTGATTATATATACACTAATTTGGTTAAGAATATCATAGGGAAACCCATGCCTAGGATGCACCCTCTTCTCAAGAAGTATGTTAAAATCATGGGAGATATATGGTATTATCTAGACTACATCGTTATCAAAATATAAGGGATCATGACCCAACCTTTTAGGTTTCCTATCTATGTCCCCCTCAATTTGATTGAGTAAGACATTGCTCACTAAATATTCCAAGATATTGATAATGTTTGTAGGGAGAATAAGAAGGGCATTCTACATCCCTTCCCATTCTTTATTGGGATAAATTTTATATAGGACTAGAAATAATTTGACATCATGTCTGGATATAGGGATGCCTTTTGTTTTCATAAGGATGACCTAAAGGAATGGGACACCAATAACAAGGTTATCCTTCATTTTTAGTCAAAGCAACTGACCAAAGTAACCTATTATCATAGGATTAGTCCATATAACCATTTTTAAACTAAAGTCGTACTCTTTGAGGAATTCCTTGCTAGGTGTAGGTAGCATGGTTTCAAGCTTGAACAAAGAATGCAAAGAGAGGAGGAACTAGTTGGGGATAGATGGAAAATGAACCCATTATAGTATCATGTAATGCTTTCCACTTTTAATGCACATCCAAGTTAGCCATAATAGTAAGCACTCCCAATACAAAGACCTGGTGAGAGCAAAATATAATAAACGCTAAGAGAAGGCCCTTCATCATTAGTCTAGCCTCCAAAACCATCTTATCTAATGGAACACTTTGATATGGTTTCTATAGAATCATATGAGATGGTGGATTAATTATTCAATGAGCTTGTAGAGACCTATGGGTCTATTTAAGAATATGAGGGGCCATAGCTGAGGTGGAATAAATTGAAGGACCTCAAATAGGTGAGGAAAAAAGGGAAAAGAAGTAGTATTGGAATTTGTCCCTATCACACAAAAGAAGAGGGAAGTTGAGTTATCCCTTGCCCCTAGGTCCTCCAAAATATCAAATGTGATATGGACCCATCCCACCAATGGAGTGAATTTATTCAATAATGAGTTCCTCATATATGGACCTAACATTTCTAACTGGTTCATTTATAAGAAACTCTAAAAGGTTCCTTAATAATCACACTCACTAGTAATTACTAGCTATGTATGTGGAGATCCCCTTGACAATGTCAAACCCTAGATCAAGAAGCTCATGAAGGAGTAATAATAAATAATAATTTCATAAGAATCTAAAAAAGTGGAAAGAAAATAAAAGACCTAAGAGTATCGAGTGGAACTAGAATTAAAACCCTTGAGATACCCAAACCCTCTAAACCAATGGTCACTATCATATATAATATAGATACATTATGGTTTGAAAGGTTGACAACCAAGAAAACTACCATTGACACTGAGGATTTTAGCTTTCAAAATGTGGAACCTTTTGTAAGCCTAAGTCCTAGAAAAGGTTAGGTAGAATGGAGCATCCCATCCATCAGGAGGATGTGGCAAGTTTGGTGGTGGCCCAATCAATAATGGCCTTCGATGGAATCCAAGGGATGCAATAGAGGATCACCAATATATAAAAGGATAAATAAGACTTTGAAGCATAGGTTACATTTTTAGTCCCTAAGGATATAATGAAGTTGATGAATAAGTCCTTATTTGACACATTTGAAGGGATGAATTCCATGAGGCTTAGATCGAATACCTTGACCCATAAAATTGGGAAAGCATAGGCTTTAATAACTTACAATTAAAAATATAGAGATAAAACAACTAAATTGATTAATGTCTATAACACCAAGTAGGTTTAGAGCATCAAGATCATCAAGTTAAAGCATTTCATTCCTTTTTCATAGTTATTAAAGATAAGGTGTTAAACCTGAGCAACTAGTGTGAAATTATCAATAGATTCATAGAGGAAGACAAGGGCTTGATAGCAAGGATGGAGAAGTTCTTAAAGGCACTATTAGTAAACTCTTCTAAGACCAATGTCACAGGCCTGATGGATGATAAAGAGTTCAAGTAAAGGGTTAGTACCTTCATCTAGAACATCAAGGACAACCAAGGCCAGCCTGTTAAGGATAATAAGAAGGTCTTTGATATCATCATTACATCAAGGAAGAAAATTTTAGATGATCAATACATTTATGAACTTAAATCCAAGAGTGATAAATAATTTAACACATTGACAGTTCAAGAAGAGGATTATTTGATGAAGCATGTAGTATATTTTGAGCTAATCAGAGAAAAATATACTAAGGTGAAGAACATATTAAAGAAGTAACCCAAGGGACCCATAAATGTAACATAAAAGAATATTATTTTGTAATATATATTCTAGTGTATTAGCATATACAGGTCCTTTTTTCAAAAGTGGTGTAAAAAAGCCTTTTGCATTATAATCTTTGTATTAAGGATAGTTGTTCTTATCATGCCATGTATATTTTCAAAGGATAAATGGTATACCACCTATGTTTTCTATAAATAGGTACAGGTTACCATTTTGTAAAGGGAGAGACATCGAGTAATTTATATAAAAAAGAGCATTTAATACAACTAAGGAATTCTAAAAAGATTATCTAAATAGTTTATTGAAAGCCAATGTTATCTCTCAATTGCATGTTTCTATATTAAATTTTAATGTTTATCTATATTTTGGGCTATATTTTATAGCATAGGGTTCTTAAATTTTTCTAATTCTAGATTAACTAAAAAGATCTTAGGTATACTTCATTTTATTTGCACTTATTTTAGATGTGCATATGCTATTCAGGTTACAGTAGCAAACTTTTAAAGTAAACATGGTTCTTACTTGTGGTTTGTATATCTCTTTTGAATCTTACCTAGTTTATGATTCAATCTGAGTTTATACTATTTTAAACCACAAATTGGTTCATTTATACTCAAAATAATTAGAACTTTGTCATATTATTTGAGAGGGGAATTTGCAATCACATTATCTTTTCTGGCTTACCCTTTCTTTTTTTATTTTCTTTATCAAAACTCACCTAGTTTAAAGATCATTATTAATATACATTTAGATTAACTTGTTGTCTTGAATTATCATAAAGATATGAAACCTAGTGGTTCCCAACCACAAAATTAAATAAATATTGTGGATATTTCCCATACTCTTCTTCTATTCCACCATAAACATCACAAAATTGTCACAAATTGTAACTCATGACTTGGATTATTTGAATCCTAAAATGAGAAGTGTTCATCAACAATGAATAGTATGTGTGAGTTAATTATAAGCATCAACATGTAATTAACATGCCAACGTAGTTAATATGAAAAGTAGTTACCAACAAAGTAGTTGCTCATGTAAAAAGGGAAAGGTAATGATTTTTTGAGATGGAGTAGATGGTAAACTCATAAAGAGAGTCATGGTATGTTGGTATGGAGATAGAGTCACAAAGTAGAGGTTGAGAAATTAAATAAAAATCATTTCCAAAATCAAGGTTCAAATAAACACCTCTATATTTTTTAAATGTTTTGTATATGTACATGAGTTTAATATTTATGAATGTGTTGAAGAGTACTTAAGCAATTCTTATCATGTTTTCATTTCCTCATTGTTATGATACATTTAAAGGAGAAACTTAAAGACAAAACTATAGGTTTGATATGTATTTCATTAACTTTGTAGACCCTAATCACCTTATTTTTTTTGTGTATTGTTAATAGAGGAAACTATGTTAAGAATGGTGATAAGACTTTCATAATTATAAAGACTTGTCAAATAAGACACTTTTTTGGAAGAGAAAATATGTAAAAAGGAATTTTGTAAGATGTATTAACCATGTTCATGATTATTTTCATGATATGCATTACTTTTTATGCCTTTTGTGAAACTACAGACTGAGTATTCTATGTATTTGTTACAATGAAGGTAATGATAGTGAACTTTACCTAGTTTGAGGATTTGCTAAGAGTAAAAAGAATACAAATGAGTTTTTTTATGAATATAATACCTTATTAAGTGGAAAAAAGTATTTAAATGTCTTAATAATCAAATGAGTTCTTTTTTATAGCCCTCAACCTGTATATAAGGTTAGAACCCTAAAGAGTAGATATAGTGGTATATCTCTATGATGAATAAATTAAAGGGATTGGAATTGATAATGGCATAATAAGATATTATGTATGAATTACATGACATAGTATTAAGTTTTATTGTGGTTTGAGGATAAATAAAACATCATTTCAATGATTCTGTACCCTATTAACCCTACTAACTATTCAAAACCTAAAATGTTTGTCATAAGAAGGAATAGAAAGATATTCTAGAGATTGTCAATAGGAAGTAAGTATTTGTAAAGATATATATAGAAAAGGCTGAACTTATTGAGGTATTATAAATATTTGAAAATAATAAGGATTCGGGAAAGACAAAGTTGAAGTCTTTGAGCTAGTCACTAGACTATGCAACCCTCAGTTAGGGTTTTGACACTCAAATTAGATTTTAAGAAGCTTCAACCATCCATAAATAATAAAATTTGGTGATTATTTGTATTTTAGTATGATAAAGTAGATTTTAAATGATTATAGTCATTATGGTGAATTTTTTTATGATAATAACTGACTATGTTAAAAATAGGGGTAATTAGGCCTAGTGAAGGGCTAACTGATAGAGAAAGAGGATAGAAAATGGTGAAGGAAAGTGATTTGGATTTTTAAACTTCATATTAAGATGTTAATTCATAAAGGGTGTCTACAAATTAATTTATTTTCTTGAGATAAGACAATACTTGTCCATATAGGTGGGAAAAGCCCCAAAAAGGCTACAAGGACAGTGTAAAAGGGAGCAAAGTTGTATAATGATGCTTAGAGA
>JARHVA010004589.1:1382500-1395000 GCA_037957365.1 Torreya grandis
TAGCATTCACCAAAACATGTTAATCATTGAAATAAAAATACTTTTATGTGGTATTTCCACAACTTTTGATTATGCTTCACACATAATTATATCACAAAAGAATGCAACTATGGTAGTAATAATTACATCATTTGTGGTTTATTGTAACCCACACCAACTACCCTAAATCATATATAAGCCATTCTAGGCATTAATATGTAACCCATAAGGGTTTTTGGCATGTTCTTCATTAGTTTTTGAGCTCACATGATGGTTGTAAGGAACCAAATCCCATGAACACCCTCTAATTTCTTCTTGGAAATATTAACAACATTAAAAACTACTTAATTAGTGATTTACATTACTCATTCTGAGCATAAGAATACATTATCATCATTATTTTAATCAAACTATTCATTATATAATATTTTTACAAGTAGAAATACTCATTATTTATTCATAGAATACTTGTATTTTCAAGCCACTATGTGTTTCATTATAGCAAGTACAATCTTGGTATAATGCATAAGAATCCCACTTATATGATTGATTAGTGACCCATAAGGCTTATTTTTATAACAACCTATAATAGGTGTGAAAGGATACACTTAATGCATAAGGTGACCATTATTCAGGAGGATTATATATTCAACTTGTGGCACTCATGGTGCACATACCCAAATGAATAAGGTAACTACCTCATGCACAGGGGAAAAAGTGAGTTATTATCCTATGAGAGGATTCACATCCTAGCCCATATTTAGTCTATATTAATGAGGATATAATGATTCTCCACCCTCAACCTCTTACTTATGTTAATGCTCATTACTATAAAAATTATATGGAGTTATATCACACAATGCAATACTACACCCTCGTATATTTTGATTAGTACATGTTGGTTTCAAGATGGAGTGTTACATCACATAAGTAATTTATTATTAAATTACCACGTAGTAGCATGTTAATAACACAATGTCACACTTAATTTATGACATAAGTACAAAATATTCATACAAAAATGCTGGTGACATAGAGAAATTATAGGGTTCACATGGCTGATTACATTTATATACCACAATGAAATTAAAAAGATTATTAATTTTTGAAAATCAAATAAAACATATAATAATTTTACATGCATGAAAGAAACACATGGGATAGGGCACACATTTTGATTCAGATGTTTATGCTATGTGTAATTTCACAATATTACACACAAGTAGTATTGTCCTCTAACACACACATCACATTTTTGAAATTCTAAAATATAGACCCATTATTGTAAAACCTCTATCTAGGTAGGTATGGGCCTAATGATGTAGTATGATAATATCATGCATCTATAATATATTACTATTTATATAAAATCTAACAATGTTTAAGTTCAAAATGTAAAAATCTAAGATTGAACTAGTATATTTAGTTGTTTTAGACCTTGGATTTACATGAATTTTACTTTGATAATATTTTTTGATATGCAAGATAATGGATCAAATATTTATATGTCTTAATATATATATTTTGATGATGGTATTAATATGCAAACACCATTAATTTTCCCCAACTGATCACATAATAAATATTCCACATAGTTGTGACAGACATTGCTCTCGTGTCATTTAGAGTTTTTGATGATTACAATATTTTTATGTCCTTTAGAGATATAAAAGATTATGAAAGACAAATTATTCAAAGATACCAAGCCTCCTAGGATATTTAAAATCACCACATGGAATATTCACATTAAAAATTAAACATGTAAACTTCATTTGTTTATTAGTAAATTTAATAGTTCCATATTCTTATGTGCCAATGATTTGATATCCTGAGTCTCCAAGATTATAGGATAATTCCACGTGTCTTCATCATGATAATTTTCATCCCCAAAAATTTTAAGTGGTTGTTTTATTTTTAATGCAATGGTCTTGAGATTTTTTGGTTTCAAGTGATTGACCTTTGGAACATTCACAATAATATACATCTTTGTGAAGGATAAGCAGTTCTTTTGTCTACAATCTAGTAATTCAAAGCTCTCAAGTCTCCTAGATTCCAATATCATTCCACATGTCTTAATCATGCTTACCCATGACCACAAAATATTCTTTAGAAAAATGAATTCTAGTCTAATACTCCAAGCTTATGTGCTTCTAATACTCTGAGATCATGCCACATCTTGATCATGTTAACTTTCCATTATGGGACATATATAATAAATTAAATATATTTAAAGGGTTCTCTTAATATGGACATGACAAGTGGCACTATCTTGGGAAGGTATGTCCAAAACATAAAAGATAATGATTGCCAACATGACAAAGAATAAATTCAATGAATGGATGAAAAATGTTTCAAAATTAAATACTAGAGACAACTAATTAACAAATGATTTCCACTTGCCAAGTGAGGGCACCCACCAAATATAACTAAAACATTCAAATTTAAATAGGAACTAAATTAAAAAATTTATTTTTTATATTGAATGTAAATGAATGCATTCAGTACACAGGCTTGTGAGTGATATATACAAAATCTACATTAAGAAGGATTCACTTTGTTATTTTTATTTTGATTAAATAAGTGCATTATCAGGCTTCTTAGCATTAAGAAATCCTTAACTATCTTCATCCAATAAGCACATGATGAACTATTTGAGGAACTCAAAGTAATTACAAATACTAAAAGAGAAGGGTGGCCTATTTATCAAAAAAAGGTAGGCCTTTAGTCACCTTCCCATACTCATTTTTTAAATTGACTAAATGTAAAGATTCAATATTTGAGATAAACGCCCTAAACATGAAATTACCACATTAATTGGTGCTCTAGGAAGTGTTGGAATCAATCCAATCTTATTATGATGAAAACAAACACTTTATGGAGGCCAAATAATACATAGATTTGTTTATGCCAATTAAAGAATAAGGTCTCCAATAGATAGTGGCTAAACCTGAGATAATGTGATGTACTGACCTATTTAAAGTATTATTTGTTAATGCAACCACTATTGGGGATATTGTAAATGTAAGGAAAGTCAAGACTACCTCTACCTACATATTGGGTAGGGAATTTAAAATATATCCTAGGCTTCCCTATCTTGAGAGTGCCTATAATCAAGTCTCAACCAATTTTTAGCTTGAGCATAACACTATAGATGAAAATTTAAAGTGATTGCTTCAAAATGGAAATAATCTAAATCCAAAGGGAGTAACATCTTTCATTTGCATTATATAATTCAAACTTTTAGTTTCAACAACAATGGCACTATTGAATATGGTATAGTTTTTCTTGAATATTATCTATGCTCAAGTTGAATGAGGTCTATTACTAGATATACTCCCTACAACTAACAAGTTGATGGTACTATGGGAGATCATAATTGCATGATAAAGGGCATAGATACTTTATCCTAATCAGAGCCTTGAGGAAGGAAATTTTTACATGATGTTTGACTTTATGGATACAGTAATTGCCACAATTTATTAGCCTTATGGTCAAGAATGGTAACTCTTAGATAAGTATTTGGGAGATGGGGTCAAATAGGATTTATCTTTTATGTTCACTCATAGGTACATGAATGAAATCAAAAGGATAAGTAATGAGGTATATACTCATATATACCAAGAATTGTAGGGGACTCCAATGCTTGGGCAATCAAAAAACTTGACATACAACCTTAGAAAAATTAGAGATTATTGGTTGTAGCAGATGTAATTATCTTCTGAGATGAGGGTAACATGACTGCTTATTTACTATTTATAAATCATGTTCTAGATCATATTTATGAACAAGAAATAGACTATCATATCTTTAATAGTACTGATTAATAATTAGGTTAGATCACTTGTTAATTGTGGAACATGTGAATAATGATAAATCACTTGCATAAGAAATCTCCCAATTCTAAAATCAACCAAGTGAACCGTATTTTCCTCCATGTTTTTAATATTATTGAGTTAGTATTTCATGTACATGTCATGGAATAAATGTGACCTTCTATTTTTAACCTATTATCATGTTGTATTGTGATCATCAAAAACCCTTATGTCATTTAACTCTCCCTTTTTGAAAATAGCCTCTATCAATTGAAATCTACCAAGGTATAGTGTTGTGTTATATGGTGTAATCCCACATCAATAATATAGTAATGAGCATTGGTACAAGTGTGAGGATAAGGATGGATAATCACTATATTCATAATGATTTAGACTGGGTATGGGATAAAAAGTGTGGTCTCTAATAGGCTAAAAACCCAATTTTCTCTTTTGTATAAAGTAGCCACATAATTCATTCATGGTTTGCACCATGAGTGCCACAAGTTAGTTATGAGATATAAGTGCATAATGGTCACTCAATGGATTAAGTGTTCCTTTAACCACCTCTTGGAGATTATTGTAAAAATAACCCTTATGAAATTTTATTTTTATATCCTTGTAAAGCACTAACTAGACCTATAATCTAGATATTTATACAAAATTAGTAGTGTGGTACTTACTGAAACACATGCATATATTGACCTGTAAGTGAAAAAATACTATGGATGAGAAATTGTTTTTATTATAACTAAGAGAGATATTCTAGGATGAATATTTTTAATTTGTTTTAAAAAGCATGACTATAATATATGTTGAGTTTATGCTTTGAGGGAGAAACATAAAGCCCTAATCAGGTGGTGTTAAAAATCATAGATAACTACTTAACTCTCTCATTGAGTGATAAAATTTGTGTAATGCCCTAATATGGATGATTATAAGATGCTGGTGTTGGATAACCTAGACCATCATGTGAGCTTACGAGTAACATAGAGAATGTTTTAAGCTTTGAGGTTGTATATAAATGCCTAGAACCACTTAGGTGATGTTTAGTGTGGTTGGTGTGAGATATTGCACTAAACCATGAATGGTAATTATTATAATAAAAGTAACAAAGAAATATGGATTACTATCTTTTACTGATGTTCTATGATTAATGCTAAGGAGGTTATGTGTAATCATAACTTGTGTATTGGAAAACACTATTTTTAAATTGTAGAATTTGTGTTGAAATCTATTGGGATTGGACTAGTACCACTAATTTAATAAAAAGCATAGATTTTTATGGTGACCTCTTGTTACAATAAAATAGTGGTTAGCCAAAAGTTGTTTATTATCAAGTTCTTGATCTAGATTTAAATATATAAGATATAAAATTATTAATGTCTCAATCTTTACATGAGTTGTCAACTATTATCCATGCCTTGAAATTATTGAAAACCCTCTTGTTAGTCAAGAATTAAGGTGAATTTTGATCACCATGGCAAAAAATATCTACTTTTACCTAGATGTCTTAAAAGTAAACTTACATGGATATCTAGAAAAATAGGTAATTTTATAATAGCTACATTAAAAATAATAGCTTGCCAATGAATTCTACTAAGGTAAGAGTAATTTTGGGGTAGCAATTCTATTTCAAAAAGTAAATAACTTCTGGTTGAAACCAAATGGCCATGTGTGTCATAAGAACCAATAATTATGCTCTAAAGCTTAGATAAATGTGGGAATAAATTGTTGGAAAAATTATATAGCTCCATATTTGTTCACCACATTGTCACAAGATGACAAGTGAACTGATAAGACATTTCTATGAAGGGGCATGACTATCTTTATGGTAATATTTAGAGTGTAAATAAGTAAGGCTTAATGTTTCCATTTTGGAGGTGTGTTATATCCTTATGTTATATTGATAAGTAAATTAATTATAATTTACATGCTTTTTATTATTTAAACACATAAGTACGTAGCTATAATAACACTATTTTGATTAAGTAAATGGGTAAACATTTACCAATTTGTTTCTTCACTCTAGAACACAGTTGTCAGTGTTTATGTGTAATAGACTATTTTGTAAAAAGTATGACATAATATATTTGAGGAAACATGATCCCTGGTTACTAATTTAGTCATCAAGATTACTCCTCTCTAAGAGGGGAAGAATGTCTTAACCCCACCATGCAGTGCATTATATTTATTGATTGACACATTGGTTCAATCAGTTTAGCTTGGCTTTGATTTACATTCAAATTATTGTTAAAGTTGATTAGTCTAACTTAGATATTATTATTTTAATATTAATAATAATTTGTTATTATTGGTTCATCAGTAGAGTATATGCTTGTGCTTAATTCATTAATGACATATTTCATATTCTATTCATTAAATTTTATTATCATTTATTATTTATTTCTTGAACATGTGTTGTTTATGTTGTGATTAGTGTTTGTAGGAATAGGTCAAGTGAGCTAGGATCAATGGTGGACCTTGGTAGCTATGAAAATAATGGGAAAGAGTTATGAGTAGAAAGGATCGATACTAATAGGTAAAAGGTAATGTTCTAGGAATTTTCTAAAGGCATTAGTTATCTTGAGTGTTTGTACTTGTTTTGGTTCATCTTTATTTCTTTTATTAGTATTATTTAGATTTTAGTCTATGTTATTGTTATGTGTGTTAGTTATTATTATTTATTCCTTGTTTGGGTAAATTATTTATCACACCATTATTACTCTTATGCTGAGTGTATTGAATACTCATGATTTTATTGTGTATTGTTATTGTCTTATGGGGCTTAACTTCTCATTATATGATATGTTTATCTTTGTGTCCTCTGACCACATTCCTATTAGTGGTTTTGATTCCATGTGGTTGTTTTGAATTCCTTTGTGCATTATACCTACGTGGGCCATGACATAGACCCCTAGGCATCTTAGGTGATTTGTTTCCATGGGATCTTGTGATGGTTGTCATTTGAATCAATGACTCTACTTATCCATTTGTGTGCATTGATTTAGACTCATAGACATCATGATGGATGTTTTGAGGAGGGGTAAATTGACACATGGGGTAGAATTGTTTATATTGATCATGATGTGGGATGACCCACAGTCCATTCTAAAAATCTATGTGGAGGTTTTTATTTATAATTATTTTTGTTTTGGATAGAAATCTAAATCCCTTGACTACACATTATTTTAGGGGAAAAGCTCATATCTTGGATGGAGTTCCCTGCTTGAGGAAAACCTTAAGGCTAAGAAACATGGGTTGGAGGGTGTTTTGTCTATAATTTTATGGAGGTCGGCATGGACGTTTGGAGGGTGAAAATACCATGACATTCTACCTACACAATAGGGACTTATGGACAAATGGGAATAATGGAAAAGCAACTATGGGAGTGTAGTCATAAGTCCTCTATAGGGTGAAGGCATACTATGGTGGGTAAGGAGAGTAGTTGAACAAATACCTTTCCCTCATATTTCCATGTAAGTGGATTTTTTTTAAGGAAATCAATTTGGATTTCTTCTTTTCTATTCAACAAAATTTCGGGCAATGTTCTAAATGAGAATAAGAACCCTTAATGCATTAAATTGAGTGAATTCCATTAATTTGGATAAATTTCATTCCACACCCTATTTTCATTTATATTCACTAGATTTTAAAACCCATTATTGGGTTGTAATTGCATACCTTTTTTTATTTTATCTGTAAATTATTGTCATTAAAATCTATTTATATTTTGGGGATCCTAGAGGATTTGGGATCGAAAAAGGGTTTATGTTTACCATTTTACTTATGCATGGGGTTTATAAAAACTATATTTATGATTTATCAATTATAATAAAAATCTATTTTTATATTGGTTAAGCCCTAGCAGGGTGAGAGAAATTAATATTGCATGACAATTTTAACAAAAAAATATTCTATTTTGTAGTAGCTTGATTCCATTTATAATCAATCTCTCTTACTCCATATCAAATCCCTTTTCTCAACCTAAACCCCTATTTTACCATTTTGACTCTATATAGGGAAACAAAATTTATATACCATTATAATCCAACCACCTTATATTGTATTTTATTGTCCATGAATGTATGTTTTTAGGTAACTCATTTTCATGAATGGGTTGAATACATAATATATGAGAATATTTAGACTTGTATGACTTTACACTTCCTTTGGTAAGTTACTATTGAATATAACCTATAAGTTTATAGTTATTTTTTCATTTGGATGTAATCCTAACTCTTAAATTAAACATTGATTTGATTTATAGTCCTATGGAAATTAATATGGTTGTATATGGAAGTTATGAAATTTTGGTTCAAGATCTACCAATTGATTTAATTATTTAAATGATTAATTGATATATTGGATTAGTAGATTTCTTTTGTGAAGAATCCTCTATAAAAGTGGGAAGGTCATTGGATAAGTTAAATACATTAAATGATTTTACTCATTTAATAAAAGGAAGGGATTCATAGGTTTAGAATTAGTATTAAATTGTTACCCATAAACTCAAAATATAGATCAATGGACTATTCAACTTTTTTTGCTTCATAGAAATGTAAACCCCTTGATTTATTAGGACTATTGATGGATTATGGAAATTATGTATGTTAAGCATCTGATTTATATCTACCCCTTTTTGGTGGTTTGATGTTTTATGATAATGTTTATATGACTATTATCAGTTTCAATTTTCCTAATTGACTATGCATGAGGGTTATGAATGGAATGTTACCTTGTTAGAAAAATATTCTATTAAAGGGAATTATGCTTTTGGGTGTTTGTTATCACTTTTAACCTGTTAATTGATTTTGTTTGATTTTATGGTCATTTTTTATTTGCTCGACTATTGAAAATTTGGACCATGGCTTATGTCACTCAAATACTCATAACTAATAGGTAAAACATGGATGTATGATTACACCATCTAGCTAATGGTTGTGGTAGTTAGGGCCATGTCATGGTTGGGATCATCAGATTAGGCCTTTAGGTTAAACTTATGTAGATTTATCACTTCATCTCCTATTGCTTGGATCTCAATGTTTGTAGCTTGATTTGTTCCATTGTATCTAGTGTTTTAAATGCTTTAAGATGTTTAGGGGTTATCTCAGTAGTTTTTATTAGTGTAATTAATTATTTTATGTTTATATGAATATTTTATCTTATATTATAGTGAAGAGCAATAATATGTTAACACATTGAACTCAATCTATGCATATGGTAGTGCATACTATAGTATTCTATAGCATTATGATATACATATATCAAATATCTATTGACTCTATACTTGTCACATATTAAGAAATTCTAATTTTCATTCCAGTTATATGGCTACAAATTTTATATTCTCATAGTTACATTTTGGAATTATTGTTAGAATTAAAGCCTTGTTATTTTTTATTGATAATGAATGTCTTATGAACCTGGGTAAGAAAAAAAGTGTTATGTTGGGTTCTAATAAGTCTTGAATCCTATTTTGGAATTTGTATCCTCGTATTCTAGTATGAAAGCTATATTATTTGATGATTAAGCTTTGTAAAAATTATGTATATGGTGTACCTTGTTAAATTTGTTACTATCTTGAGTGTCAATATGATTGCATTAAATTACTTATAATAAGATGAATGTGTAATACAATACCAATTATAGAGGCATAGATTAATTTTAAATACATGTTCAACTAGAAATAATTCTTACTCTATGGACTATAGAAAAGATTATTGTTATTATTTAAACATTTTTGGATGCATAATTAAACCATGTGCTATAAATGATAATTGTCATAGAATATAATAACATGTCATTTAGGTTTTCATATGGAAATTTTTGTTTAACTTCAAATCTCTTGGCTATATACAAACCTAAAGTGTTGATTACAGTAGTAGTCAATTGATGTTGAAAGCTTATTTTTATATTTAAGAATGTTTTCTTCTATTTATTAAATGGAATTATGAATATTTAAACCCTAGAAGAGATAGTAGATGGAAATACACATTAGATACCACTTAACGTGGTTATTACAATTTTATTTTTTAAAAAGAAGGGTTTTGTACAATTGTGAATCCTGCTATTATAATTCATTTTTTACGTTCATTTGGTTATAAGTTTAGCTTATACAAATATACCTTGTTGATTAATTTTTTCATCCTAGTCCATTTGTTTATTATGACTTCTTCTCCATTCTATGTTTTCATTGGGCCTTAGTATTTATTTTGGTATTGAGATTCTATTTGATATTATTAAATGCTTTAGATGTAATCATTCTGAATTTATATTTCTCAAGAAATGAAATGGAGATAATTGATTTGTACCAAATATGTTGGATATATTAACTTCTCTTAGCTAAAGCTTGAACTTATCTGAGCTGCATCCAATATAAAATTATGAAGGTATAACCTTGGCTAGATTTTTATTGGATATAAGTGCATATCTTAAAAATATTGGTGATGAATTATTTTGTGAAGATTGTGATTTATTGAGTGATCCTTCTTTTTTATGAAATAATGATGTTGAGATTATCATATACTTTAATGGTAATCAAATATATATAAATATGGTGTAATATTTATATTGCCAATAAGTCCATATCTTAAAAATATTATTGATAAATGATTTGGTGAATATTGTTATTTATTGAGCGATATTTATTATGGAATAATGATGTTGAGATTATCACACACTTTAATGATCAGTATTTGAATAAACCCAAAGACTAAAATAATGCTAATAAGATAAATATGTTGTAATTTGTATATTTTTATATTTGGTTCTTGGTTATTTAATACTCAATTATATATTATCATTAATCATTGTGGCTTCTATGCAATGGAGGCTTATGTTTGGTAAAAAAATATTAATCTATAAATTTTATGAAAGGGTTGTTATAACTATATTATTTCTTGGGTTCATTTCACTAATATACTAAATTTTTTATTCAGAGATTAATCTTCTTATTGAGTAAATTTGTAATACCCATGTGCATGTTAAGACCTATCCTACTCCACTAAATGGGTAAGCCATGGGTTTGGTGGTTTTCTAAATCCATCTAAAATTTATTGATTATAGGCATGATGAATTCAATTATTATAAGATTTTAGAGTTATTAATCTATACTATATTAAGTTGATAACCATATTCCTCTCTCGGCCATTCTATTGAGGGGTTTTTTATTGAAAATAAATTAGCAAAAGAACTTGTCCTACTCCTTCCATCTTATTGTATGGTTTAGTTAATGTGAGAGTTTGGAGAATATCCCTTTTTGTTATCTCTTTAGTGGAAACCCTTGTTCACATCATATAATATGTCAAATACTCAAATAATATTCTTTAACCAACCAATGTGAATTAAAAAGTGATCTTTTTGGTTTTGATACTAACTTGGAACTAGTGCATTTAAGCAACCTATTTCTTAGGGAGGATGGTCAAATCTGGCTAATTTAATAATCCCACCAATTTTGATGTTGATTAGCCAATGGGATATCAAATATAAGACCTCATTAGTTTCTTGAGTGGAAAAATTATGTGTACTCTGATGTTATATTTTCTATTTTAGGATCCTTCCTTCTATTAAGATTTGTTATAATACTTAATACACTTCAAAGTGTGTCAGTAAGGTTATGGTTGGTTGGGTTCTTAGAAGATTTGAAACCCTAGTTAAGTGTCTATTGATGCCTAATCAGATGTTTCTTGTAAACATGTGAGTGTACAAGTAAATACTATCTTATCTTATGACATGAATTTGTGTGTAGGTCGTACATGTAGTGCCAATTCATACTCTAAAATGTAGCAATTCCCAAATTTTTTGGGGTTATTTAAAAAATTAGTAAAATAGTGGACAACCATTATATTATAATTATATAGAGATAATAATCTATGTAAAAGGATTAAGGAAAACATGTAACTTTTTTTAATCATAGAATAATCTTGCCTAAGCCTTTCATTTATTTAGGCATTTTCAACATAAAAGGCTCAAATAATATTTCCTATCCTCATTAAAATTAAAATTAAAATTATTATTGAATGGAGAATTATACCAAATGAATTTTTAATAATTTTCTTGATTGCCTTAAATAATAGAAAAAAATTCAAAACCCCTATTCTTAGTAAATAAAATAGTACCATTTATGAATGTAACTCAATCATGCATGCAAAACCCTTGCTTTATCCAAATCTACAGAGTGTATTTCCTCTATCACAAGCTTATTTAAAATTATTATAAGAAATATAATTGACCATATATTTAGCTTTCATTTATCTTAAATTTAAATAGAGTTAAAGGTTCAACTTAAGTCATCTAAGAAGAGTAACACTAAAATTATTTGATAAAATTCTATTCGTATTGATCTAGTTATTAAGGTAAGCATACATACTACAATTTGTATAACCCATAATTTACTTCAATCTATGTACGAAATTTTTAAGATAAATGGCCCCACTAAAATAAATATGAACCAATGGAATACCTTTCCAATTCATAGCCTACCTAACTTACATAAAAATTATGGAAAATTACCCATAAACATTCAAGAGCACCGTAGATAAAATAATAGATGAATTACCTTAATGCTGTATCTAAGTTATAGGAAAATGTATAAATTTATTTCCACCCTCAATTAGTAACATCTTTGAAACTCAAATATATGGTGTTATATCTTTATTCCTTGTTAAGAAAACTTTTTGAATATCAATGGATATTTATAGTGGATAAATT
>JARHVA010004589.1:1400000-1420000 GCA_037957365.1 Torreya grandis
ATATTATAATGGGTTTATGAGTTATCCATTTCTTTATAAATATTATGACTGACTACCTAGAAGTAAGAAGCATGTACATAAAATGGGAGACTATATTGTTACTTCTTGTGATATATAGTTGGATTAAATTTCAAGAAATCTAAACCTATAATATATCTACTTGGTATAATATTTACTTATTACCTATTATTTAGGATTAAGGGACATTTTATTCTTGAGATTATGAGACTCCTTGTTCATGATTGAGTAGTGTGATAATGTATAATGAACTATGATATTATGGGATGTCAAAGAATGTTTTTTTAAATATATTTTTATAATTGTATGGTAAACCTATATGGTATAAATTATAATTTTTATGTCTAGAATCACACATAAATTTTGGCAGATCACATGTATGAATGTAGGTTATTACTATGAATAGCATATTTTATGATAGTTATTAGGACTTTATTTATGCATGCATACAAACCCTAAGAGTTTGGAAAATTTTATAATGGAAAATTTTATTTTTGTGTAAAGTAATACTTTCTTCGTTATGTCTAATTGCTTGAATAAAATCCTGACTACCTTATTGTGAATAATTATGGTAATTTGTAATTTTGCTTTAGAAAACTAGACTATGATAATATGGGTTATCATAGGGCATAGTATATTTGTAAAATACTTACATTAATTATAAATTGTAGTTAAATGTATATTTTACACAAGGGGGTATAAATTGTAGTCATTGTTTTTATTATGTGACAGATAATAAAGTGATATTCATTCATATGTTTAATGGAATAAATATATGATTTTTTATTATACATATACCTAGAATGTTATGTGAAATGTTTTGTAGTATATTTAAATATATATTAATTTATTGGTTTTAGTATGTTAACCACATCTCTCATTGGTGTTATTGAGTATAGTGATACAAATTTCATTATCTTACTAGCATCACGATGTAGGAGCATCAAGGTCAAGGTAGTTAAGTGTTTTTTTTTTAATCATTTTGATTTTATATAAGTTTTATAAGTCCTATATGGACCTTAGGATATTTTTAGAGTCATCATATTTCCTTGTTTTATATGTTCTTTGGCTTGGGAGTGCTTTTTGCTAAAACTCTAATTTTGATCATTTGAATTATATCCTTAGTTTTGGAAAGTATTTGGTGATGCACTTTTGAAGTATAATGTTTCTAATTTTTTATTGAGATTATATGACGTTTTATTTAGGTATGTGAGTGTAATATCAACATAAAAGTGCAATGTATTTACAATTCTAAAGTAGTTGATATGAAAAGTAGTTGCCAAGAAAGTAGTTGATCATGTAAAAAGGGAAAGGTAATGATTTTTTGAGATGGAGTAGATGGTAGAATCATAGAAAGATTCATGGTAGGTTGGTAGTGAGATATATTCACGAAATATAGATGGAAAAATTCAAGTAAAATCATTTCCAAGATCAGGGTTTAAAGAAAAACCTTTATGTTTTGTAAAAGTTATGTGTATGTGCATGAATATAATGTTTATGAATGTGTTGAAAAGTAATTAAGCAATTATTGTTTTGTTTTAATTTAATCATTTATATGATTTATTTAAAGGATAAACATAGAGACTAACCTATAGGTTTGAGAATTATTTCATTAAATTTTTAGACCCTAATCACCATATGTTTCTATGTATTGTTAATGGAGGAAAATGTGTTAAGAATGGTGACAAGACTGTCATAAGTACAAATAAGAAATTTGTTTATAAAAAAAATATGGAAAATGGAATGGTTTAAGATGTACTAACCATGTTAATGATTTTTTTATTATGACATTTATTGCTTTGTAGGTTGTTTGAGAACCAATAGACTAAGTATTTTGTGTAGTTGTTATAGTCCAGGTAATGGGAGTGATGTTTACCTAGTTTGAGGATTTAATAAGAGTCAAAATATTATAAAAGAGTTATATTATGATGAGAAGACTTTAGGAAGATAAAAAAAAAATCTTGAAATGTCTTAATAATCAAATGAATTCTTATTTATAACCCTCAACTTGTATGTAAGGTTGGAACCCTAAAGAGAAAATACAATGGTATATCTCTATGTTGAATCAGTTAAGGGATCATATTTGATATTGGAATATGATGAGATTGTGTATAAATGATTGAATATGGTATTAATTTTTTTAATAGTGTGAGGATAAATAAAACGTCATTACAATGATTATGTACCCTATCAACCATGTTCACTATTCGAACACTAGAAAGTTTGTCATAAGTAGCACTAGAAGGATGTTATAGAGAATGTAAATAGTATGTAAGAATTTGAAAAGATTGAAAAATAATAGGTATATATTAATTATTTCTTGGAAATATTTTAAAATAAGAAGGATTCATGGAGGATAAAATTGAAGTCTCTTAGCTAGTCACTGGTCTTTGTAACCCTAGCTTAGGGTTTTGACAATCAAATTAGATTTTTGGAAGTTCTAACCATCCAGAACTACAAAATTTCGTTTTTATCTATGGTTGAGTTTATTAAAATATATTTTAAAGGATTTAAGTCTTTATAATATGAATTTTTATGGAAATAGCTTACTGTGTTAAAAATAAGAGTAATTAGGATTAGTGAAGGGCTAATTGACAAAGGAAGAGGCTAGAAAATGGTTAAGGAAAGTGAGTTATATTATTAAACATCATAGGAAGATGGTAAGTGATATATGTGTAAAAAATTTAGTTTAATTTCCATATAAAAAGATATTAATTGTCTATACAAGTGGGAGAAGTCCCAAAAATGGCTCCAAGGATAGTTTAAAAGGGAGAAGAGTTGCACAAGGAAGCATAGAGAAAGAATAAATATTGGGAATAAGGTAATAAAATTAATTTGTTACAAGATAATCATATATAGGGAATAAACATGTGTTAAAAAATTAGAAAATGGGAATTGATAGTTTACATCATCAAGAAGAGAGGGAGTGGACCACAAAGGGGAGATATTCAAGAGAGATTGTAAGAGATAGAATGAATTGAGTGATATGTGTGAATGAATAAGGATATGTATGGAGATCCTAAAATAGGTATAAATAGCTCCAAAAATTTTTTATAATAGGCCACCTTGTGAAATAATTAATTGTGAAGAGTAGATTATGAAGATAGGTTGTGTATAGAGTGAATTATACATGTTAGATTATCATATCAAGGAATGAGGATTGTGTTTTCATCATTGGGTTCAAAGAAACAAAGTTATATTGGAAGAAGAGTAATAATTTCATCAATCAAAAAGATACATTTTTGTATTAGCTTTCATTTTTACTTTCGATATGTTTATGAAAAGTGTTGAGTTGTAAGCGGAAAGGTGATATTGTGGTAACTAGTCTTGAAGCTAGTGAAGCTTGATAATGTGAGAGAGAAATTAATAATATAAAGAGTGAGATAAAGGAGTGATTTAAGAGAGATAAATGAGTTCTATGTGAAGGATAAAAGAGAGAGAGAGAGACCCAGGTGAGGTCATAGAGAATGAAATATACACAAGTGAGGTCATTAGTGGCAACTAAAGGAAGCTTGTCAAAGAGTTATAGGTCCATGTGAGATTAATATATTGATAAAATTATATGATTAATATATATAAAGGTAAAATACAATAGGGAAAGGTTAAGATAAGCTACCATCAAGAGTGGAAGGTACAAGAAGACACCAATAGAAGAGAGATGGAGAAAGAGATGATATAATTAAGGCAGTAGTTATATGAGATGATAATCATCATAGATCAGATTAAGTAAATTGATAAACCATATTATGGATGTCTCATGAATAAGAAGACAATAAAGTGGCCAATAAGGCTATAGACAAATAATAGGAAGATGAAGTTTGTGAGAGAGGAAATAGAATAAAGAAATTTACTTTAAAAGTGACTTAAGAGAGAAATGAAGAAGTATAGAATGAGTGAAAAAGTGGGTGAATAATAATATTAACTTAAGAAGGATTAGGAAGGCTTTAATGAGGAAAATTAATCTATTTGAACCCAACTAGGTGATTGGAAGAACAAAAAAGAAGAAGATTAGTTTGAAGGCCTTATTAAAGGATTAGAACGAGAGATACAAACCAATGAAGGAATCATGACATATGATTACATATTTCCATGTGATATTGATGAATAATTAGAGATATAAATGGTAGATATATAGATATCCTTGAATTATGATGGAGGACAAATAACATGAAGATAAAACATTGATGCCAATAATGTAGTAGATTAAAAAAGATAATCAAGCAATTAGTATTTTGTTGCAATCATGAAGATCATGTCAGAGGAATATGCGAGTATATTTTTATTATAAGTGATTTTTGGCATACACATACAATATGATAGAGGATAAAAGGAATGAATGAGTGCACATCAAGTGTTAATCAGTAAAATCAAGCATTGCAAGTAAATAAGTAGGATTGTCTTTGATAGAGGAAAGTAAGAAAGTAATGAAAATGAATAGATGGGGCATGTATTAGTATCAATAGTAAAGTAAGATACAAGATACATGAATTGGAAGACTAGGAAGAACATAACTTATTTGATCCCAAATTCTTTCTTGTCTCAGAGTATGATGCAAGAGCATCAAACAAGTCAAGGTAGTCAAGTGTCCTTTGATCATTTTGATTTGATTTGAGTTTTATAAATCCTATATTAAACTTAGGAGGGTGTTATAATCATCATATTTCATTTATTATATGTTATTTCTCTTGGGAGAGTTTCCCACCAAAACTCTAAATTTGAAAATTTGAATTATGTCCTTAGTTTCGAAAGGTATTTGGTGATGTACGTTTGAAGTCTAATGTTTATAATTATTTTTTGATGTTATAGGAGGTCTTAGTTAAGTATGTGAGTGTAGTATCAATGTACAAGTGCAATGTAATATTATTGGAAACAACATACCCCATTTTTTCTACTTTTTAAAACAAGGACCCTTATAAATGTTTCAAAACATTTGTATCCTAGTCTAGATTTCATGATGTTATTATTCTAGAATTTTAAGATCATCCACATAAAAAGGGATGGGTCCCTACACATTTAATTATAGTTTATGATCTCACCCTACTGATGATTACCCCTAGATGGCTAGGTGTTGGCCTCATGAAGGAATGTAGGGTTCCTGAGTAAAAACCCTAAGGGTTCAAACTAAAAATTTTCATGGGAGAAAATTTAGTAGGAATTGGTCTATAAAAAAAACCATAAGTTTAATTTTACATTAAATATTAGTTATTTTTTTAAACATGCCCAAACCTTGATATAAAATTTTAATTAGCTCCCCTTTTATGTTCCTTCCCCCTTTTAAATCCCTCCTAACCTTGCTAAATGTTATGTCTACAAGCCCCTGTTCATCCTATACTAAGACCTTATCAACATTTAGCCTAAGTTTTAATCCTATAATGTCTTGATGTTTATTAAATATAGATGATGCCTCAAGGATCCTATACTTTAGTTTGAATTACTACACGTATGATGTTATCAACACATTGGCCCAAGCTTATTCTGAAGTAGTGGTTATTAGTGACCAAATGTAGCATCTAGGATAGATGGCTTATTATATCCCAAATATTAATCCTTAGATGATTACACTAAACCTTTTCCCAAAAAATAACCAAAATTTTGTAGCATAAAAAAAAATCCATACTTTGAATGTATTACCTACTAGCCATGCTACTCCTAATCAAAACCTAAGTCTCTTGAGTCATCAAGTTACTGATGGATTTCACACCAATGACCAAAAGGAATTAGTACCAGTCAATGGTACTAAAAATAACCAAGTCCAAAATTTTGAGACCCCAAATAATGAGAATGAATCTATACTAAAGATGGTCCAGAAGCTCAACATAGATTTCTTTCATTTTCAAAAATAAGTTGGCAATGGTAATGAAAACTCTGGGAGGAACTGCACCTTCTAAAGGTTTATCAGGTCTAGAAATAGATTTTAGAATGGTAGTTTCTAAAATAATAAAGCCAATGAGCCTTCCTCTCACAAGAATACCACATATATTAATCACACTAATATTTCCTTGCCAGAATATTGTAGGGTGCATTCTATCTCTAAACATAGTGAGATTGATTGCATTAAGTTATATAGATCCTTTGAATCTTTCCAAGAAGAGCTTGACAAATTTGAAGTAGTTCCAAATAGAGATACTACTACAAGTCCTTCTAGATCCTAGCCATCTAACCAAGTACACATGGTAGAGACATTTCAATTCCCTTTCCAAGAGGATAATGAGCCTGAGAATATCCTTGAAGAGATTGAAGCATTAAAATAATTCTTGAAGACATACCCTTTGAGAAATAGAGAAAAAAAGTATCCATTAACTAATTCCACTCCCCCTAATAATTATAGGACTCCTCTAAACACTACATCAAGGAATGATCTTAAACCACCTAAGGGAATCTCTTCCAAACTTACGATTGAAACTTCATGTGAAACTAGTTACAACATTGTGGAAGATATTAAAATATCAAACCCAATATTACTCTAAATGACCTAACTTAGATTATATAAAATAGAGATTTACTCTTGGAATCCTTGTCTAAGAAACTTGGGAAGTGTCCTAAAAGTAATAGTGTGAATGTGACTATGAGAGTAACCAGAGCAGAGTCCACACCCTTATTGCTTATACTTAGGATATTTGAGAAGAATGTCGATAATTGACTTTTAGATTCTAGAGCCTCAACCAACATCATGCTTGTTGGCATATTTGAAAAACTTGGGTTGACCCCAATCAATTCTGATAGGTTGGTCACACAATTGGACAAGTCAAGAGTCAAAGTCATTAGGGGGTTATTGAATGTACATATACAAATGGATAATGAGAAAAGAGTTAAAAAATTCATTGACATATAAGTGGTGTATATTACCATTGATTATGGGTTGTTATTGAGTAGAGAATGGACTAAGGTCTTGAATGGATATGTGTATACTGACTGCTCCCACTTATGGTTGCCTTAGAAAGGTGTGCCAAATCAAATAAGGGTAGAAAGAGAACCAATAATGAGATGCATGATAATATAATATAATGATGTCAATTAAAATGTTAACTTCCTTGAATCTAATCTATGAGTTCTTAATTTAAAGACTAAAGAAGAGCCTAATTCTAAAGACTATCTTCCTGTACTTGGACTATGGAAGATGTATGTTGATGGTGACAGGTGCAAATTAGGATCAGGTCTCGGTATTGTATTGATAGACCTTTCAAAAAAGTAATATGATGTATTTAATATAAGTTACAATTCCCATGAACTAACAATTTGGTTGAGTATGAAACTCTCATTATAAGATTGCAACTTGCTATTAAGTATAAAGCTAGGGAACTTCTTGTTTTTGGGGATTCTAAACTGGTAGTTAATCAAAGAGTAAGTATCAATGAAATTTTTCTTACCTTAAGAGGTACAAGTTTAGAGTTTGGGAGTTGATGGAATATGTTGATACTTTCAACATCAACGATATTTCTACAGAAGAAAATAAAGTTATTGATAAGCTAGCCTGTATTGTAGCTACCCTTATGCCTAAGGATTAGTCCCTTAACCTCAGTATTAAGCTAATGCCATGCCCCTTAGTCTCAGATAATGTGAATCATTTTTAGGTCTTCAAATATGATAAACAAATTATATATTTCTTCACCAATTCTAGGGCCTTTAAAGGTCACATCATTTCTAAAGCTAACGAAAGTTCTTCTGAAAGAGAGTCTAATGGTTAAATCATCCAACTAAATGACAATAAGGTACCTAAAGGGATGATTTCATTGGAGAGGCCATTTAATCCTGACAACATTATTAAAACACCTAAGGTGCCTAAGATTAATGGTAAAGACTATCATGTAGTAGATCTTGGCTCAGATTATCAACCCCAACAAGTAAACATAGGAAAGTCTTGCATTGAAATGGAAACTATAAAGGCTAGGGAATTGCTTACAAAATATAAAGATGTAATTGCTTGGTCCTATGAATATATGAAAATATTTGATCCAAGGTTTATTATTCATACCTTATGTCATAGAGAGAGTTTAAAACCCTTCAAATTGAAATAAAGGATAGTAAACCCTAGTTTCGAACCCATGATCTTTAAAGAGGTAAAGAAGTTGTTCAATGCAAGGATTGTGTTTCCTATTAGGCACTCCACTTGGGTTGCCAACCTGGTCCTAGTCAGAAAGAAGAATGGGGAAATAAGATTGTGAATAGACTTTACAAATCTTATTAGAGCATCTTAAAAGGATAATTACCCCCTACATTCTCTTAAACAAGACATCTAGGTTGTTTCAGGATTGATCATGATGTCCTTTTTGGATGTATTTTCTAGTTACAACAAAGTGCTTATTTCTCAAGAAGATAGGATGAAGAAAACTTTCACAACCAAGTGGGGAACATATGATTACAAAAAAATGCCATTTGGATTGATTAATGAGGGTCCAACTTTTAGATGGCCATGGACATTTTTTTCTAAGTTCTAGTGCACAAATGCATCATTATATACATGGATGATATGATGGTGTTATCCAAGAACATAGAGGACCATTTCATGCACTTAAGGCAAGTGTTTGAAAGGTGCAGTAAGTATCATATATCTCTCAACCCCAAGAAAAGAATCTTCTATGTCACTGAAGGAAAATTATTGGGGTTGGTCATCATCAAAGAAGGGATTTCCATAGATCTTGAGAGAGTGGAAGCCATTTCAAAGATTGGGCTACCCAACATCTAGAAGGAACTGAGGTCATTCTTTGGAAAAATTAACTTCGTGATAAAGTTCATCTCAGTATTTGATAAGATTCTGAAACCTTTGAATGATATACTTAAGAAAGATGCTAAAATTTCTTGGGATGAATAATCCAAGAAAGCTTTTAGTAAAATCAAAAGGGCAATCAACCAAGCCCAAGTCTTGATAAGTCCTCACTTCTCAAAAAACATTTACTTGTATTCATTTAATTCTAACCACACCATGTATATATTATTGACTCAAAAGGTGGATGGAAATGACCACCCTATATCCTTCATGAAGACTAATTTCAAAAATTCAGAGGTAAACTATTCTTTGGTTGATAAACAGGCCTGTGCGATAGTGAAGGTAGTGAAAAAATTTAGACATTACATCCTTAGAAATAAGGTCCATGCCATCTTCCCAGATCTAACCAGAAAGCTTATGTTAAGTTAGAATGAGCTTGGGGAAGAAGAGATAAGTGGATGAAAATCCTACACGAGTATGATATATAGATGAAGATTTCCAAATTAGTAAAATTTTAGGGCCTGATCCAGATGATTGCCAATGCTAATCCCAATTTTCATGTCATAAAAGTGGATCAACAAAACTTATATCCCAATGAATCATATGACTATTTAATACATATTCACATTAGAGGTAGTTTCCCCCTAGGACTCACCATAGAATAAAGGAGATCATTAAGGCTCACAACATCCCATTACCTCATCAATGATCGAGTCCTTTATAGGAATAGCTTTTAGGGGATATACTTAAGGCATGTCTCCAAAAAAGAGGCTTGTCAAATGATGTCTAATTTTTATGAAAATCTAGGTAGTGGACATCCTTCAGGGAAAACCATTGACCACAATATTCTTAGGGTTGGGTACTATTGGCCCACCATTTTCAAAGATGCTTAAAAATATGTCAGAGATTACCACTCATGCCATTTTTTTAGCACAAAAGAGCCAAAGGTAGCCATGACTTTATAACCGATGATGGTAGACAAACCTTTTGCATACTAGGTATTAAAATATGTAGGAGTTACTAATCCCAACCATTTTGAAGGCCATATGTACATCCTAACTACTAAATATTATTGCTCAAGGTGAAATGAAGCTATAAGCACCAAACAATGAAGGATAGAGGAAGTGATCAACTTCCTAGAAGAAAATATTTGCACCATATTTGGAACCCTAGTTTCCTTAGTTTGTGATAATGGATCTACATTCATATCCATTGAAATGACTATATGGGATTATGATAATGAAATCTCATTAAATTTTGCCTCTAATAATTATCCTCATGGAAATAGAGTTTCTAAATCTACCAATAAGAATATTATGAAGACCATCAAAATGTTTGATGTAGATAAGCCTAGAACATGGCATAACCTCCTTAAGTATGGATTGTGGGATGATATAATAAGGATCAATTAGGCACTCAAGGATTAACCATTTTTGTTTGTGTATGGTCAGGAACCTATCTTCCCCATGACCCTCAAATTTCCTACATTCACATTCATGAAAGAATACATGGATGAAAGCCAAGAGATTGATAATTCTAGGCTATTAGACATCATTCAAATGGAAGATGCTAGAGAAAAGTTATGTAGAAACTTTAGTAGGCATCAATAAAATATGAAAATATGGTTTAAAAAAAGGTCCAAGGTGAAGGCATTTAGACATGGAGACCTAGTCCTCCTTTGGGACAAGGCATCAAAACCTAATGTCAAGCATGATAAGTTGTCACCATTGTGGATTGGCCCATACAAAATTATAGAGACCTTGAGAAATAACATTTTCTTGTTGAAAGACCTTCAAGGAGAAAAATTTGCATTACCCACCAATGGGCAATACTTGAAGAATTAAATTTTTTTCTCCACTGGGGGTCTTCATGGAATAACATCTATAAGATTAATTAGAGTTAGAGTAGGTGGGCTAGTTAGTTTCCTTTCTCACTTTTCTTTCCTACTTGGCTTGTATATTTTTTTTTGCTTATGGTTGTTTACTTCCTGTTGTCTATTTATTTTGTATTTTATCCTTTTTGCTTGGTTGTGATCCTTTATTTTAATAAAGTCTCGTATACTATCCTTACTCAAAATTAGTCAAAATTCAAGTACTTCAAGTGATGGCATGAATCCTACACAAGAGGACCTAAGGATATAATATAGCATTGTGTTACATTATAGAGACTTTAAAAAGACTCACATAGAAGTTAGTTGCCAACCCTAAAGAATCCAAAACATTACCTAAAACCAAATCTCTATTGTAATAATAATCATGCCTATGGAAGGAGAGTTCAAAAACTTTGGCATATGCATGCTTGCACTTAAAACATATCCTTTTCCAAGATTAAGGTTTCAAATAAAGGTGATTATCCTCAGGCCAAAATATTTGACCAAATCCTTAAAACCTAGCTATCTTGGCTCCCAACCTTTGATAAAAGGCAAAAAGATACAAAAAGGGACATAATGATAAATCAAAAGATGCAAATTTAGAGGTGATTCAGATAACCTCCACTAGGGCTATAGATGCTTGGCTGGTAGTAGAGAAAGGCCATGATTGAAGCCAAAGGTATCTCTATCAGGGATACAAACACTTGTCTAGTAGTAGAGAAATGCCCAAGCCTCCCCTAAATCAAGAGAAACTATTCCTAAAAGAATATATAAATATGCTCAAATTCAGATGGAATTTTCAAGAGGATATGAACCTATATGTTTTTCCTTGAAGTCTCATGACAAATAGTAAGTGGAATCAAATCACACACATAACATGTTTAGGCTATGACAAAATAAATTGAATTCTATAAATTTGAAACTTCTTTCAACATTGAATTGACCTAAGTAATGACATGTGGATCAGATGAGATAAAGGACTTATGTGTTGGTTAATCCAGAGTTTCTAAGTTTTAACATATTATTACGTTTCCCCTATAAATCACCATTATTGTTGGGACCAACATACCCCATTTTTTGTCTTCTTTGTAAAATGGGGACCCTTGTAATTATTTGAAAACATCTATATCATGGTCTAACTTTAATGAGGTTATTCTTTTACAATTTGAAGATCATCAACCTAAAAATGGATGGGTCCTTACACATTTAATTATAATTTATAAGATAACCCTAATGATTATTATGCTTGGATGGATAGATGTAGGTTTCATGAAGGAAGGTAGGGTTATTGAGAAATAACCCTAAGGGTTCAAATTCAAATTTTTATAGGAGAAAATTTAGCAGGAATTGGTCCTTTAAAAAAATACGCTAAGTTTATTTTTACATTAAGGCTCAGTTATGGTTTTAAACATGCTAAAACCTTGAAATAAAATTATACTTAAGTCCCATTTTATTTTCCTTCCCACTTTTAAATCCCTCCTAACCTCTTTAAATGTTACTTCCACAAGCCCCTATTCATCCTAGATGAAAACCTTATCAATGTTTAGCCTAAGTTTTAATCCTGAAATGTCTTGGTGTTTGTTCAACATATATGATGCCTAATGGATCCTATACTTTATTCCAAGTTACTACACATAGCATGTTCTAATTTGATTTTTTAACTTGGATACAAATCTAATAGTCCTCACTTCTCAGGACCTTGATCCAATGGCATGAGAGCATCCTACAATGAACTATGAACTAAACCCAATCCATTATAAAATTTTCTATGACACATATTTTCATAACTTAACTCCCATCATTTGACATTCATGAGGACCTATTTTAAATTAGGAAAGCCTTCAAAATAAACCCCATCCAATATTTTATCCTTAGTCCAAAAGGGGACCTTATAAATGTTTAAACCTTAGGTTTATCACATTAAAGCTTAGATCAAAGTGTTTTTTTTAATACTTTAATCTAAGGTTAACCCCTCAACTTAAGCCTATGTGCATCATAGACTAACTTAATGTTGATGCATATTACAAGATCTAACTATCCACATTTACCTTGCAACTTTAATCTAATGTCACATGATCAAAGAGCTCCCAAATTATAGCCAATCAGAGAAGCCTCAAGGATCATGATCAATGGTTCACGTTCATCACGTAGCTTGATCCAATAGATTGTGTTGACCTTGAAATCCTGAGATCACTAAGAATGTGATGTATGACATGCTATAAGTTTACCTGAAGAACATCATGAGTTTAAATTTTATAGTCATACACCCATCAGTTGAAATTTGTGAGGACATATTTGATGTTAGTGAGAACATCAAATTTAACCATAGTCAACCTCTCAACCAATCAACTTCAACCTCGCTAATCATGATTGATAGTTCTTGATGCATCATTTATATTGATCTAATGACATAAATTGAAGGTGGAATTTTCAATGAAGGACCCCACAGCTTGATATATTGACATGTGGATGAACCATATTTAGTCATTTCCTAAAGAATTTAAAGTGTGCCACTTGGTATAACTAGGTCATCTAAGATGCAATAAACCAATAAGAAAGGATATTCAATATCTTAATCAATGGCTTGTGTTCATCCTATAATCCTAATCCAGTGGAGGGACATAGAAAGCTTTATTCAAAAAGGCAATGGTTAATTTTTAAAGGGATTCCCATGGGAGTGTCATGGGAACAATCTTAAGGAGGTCCATGTAAATGACTTATAATAACTAAAGGATATTTATAAGATTTGGCATACCCAAAAAGATAGGATTTTTATAAGTGGTTACATCTGTAAGTTCTGAGACATGAATACATTTATGAAAGTCATCACATTCACCATTGAATCCTTAGAAACAATACTAGACTAGTTTAAAGTTGTAAACCTTGACTTAAAGCCTCAAAACTTCACTATTAAGGACACAACCACATTAAAAAATCTCAAAGTGTCATCTTAAGCATCAAGACCAATTATATTCCAATGTAATTAACATCATGTAAGTGGCAAGGAAATAATGGAAAGAAGAGATATACATGTGTGTGTGTGTGTGTGTGTGTGTGTGTGTGTGTGTGTGTGTGTGTGTGTGTGTGTGTGTATATATATATATATATATATATATATATATATATATATATATATATATATATATATATAGACCATGGAGGCACTTTGGAGATACTGAATTAAAAACAAGAGCATTGGCCAATGGCATGAAGAATTGGTCTGAGATTTTATTCTCAATTAAGGAGCTCCAAAATCTATCATCTAGTGAGAAAAGGGTGGTAGTCACTAAGAGAATGTTTGAGGGCCTAGTTGTAATCCAAATAATAGGTCTTTAATAAGTTGCTGATAAACCCAGGGTATTACATTGCATTGACATTCTTACACCCCTATTTAATGATTATAGAATAGATAATGATTGAATCATCAAAGGAGGGTCATGTATAATTGCCTATGTTACCCCAATATCTTTTGAAGGATACTACAAGGTCCCTAGAGCTCACATAGACCTCCCTTCAATTAAATAATAGACTACTCACCATAATCTAGATGATATCCTAAGACTTTGGTTAATCCAAAGAACTCATATAGCCAAGAATCATGATGGTAAAATCCCTATCATTAAATTTAGAGAAGGGATTAGGATCATGATGACCCTATTATGTATAGCTTCAGGGGAAACCACCATAACCTATGTTGATACGAAATGGTTTTCCTACATATATTTTATGGTGGAAGAAAAGCTAAGTCCACATATAGAGCTTACAGCATCTACTTGGGGAGACAATTTTATGGCATTATGAAAATTAAAATCCTATAATTTACCATGATGTCTAATTTTTTAGACTCATTAATGGCATCCAATCATATTCCTAGTGTCAAGAATTGGTTTTCCCATAATACAATTACCATTTCCCATCACTATATGAAGTTTCACATCTTCAAGTATATAGTTCATATGTAGTTAATTTGTGATTATATATGCCCTAATTTGGTTAAGAATATCATAGGGAACCCCATGCCTAGGATGCACACTCTTGTCAAGAAGTATGTTGAACTCATGGGAGATATTTGCTATTATCCAGACTACATCATTATCAGAATATAAGGGATCATGACCTAACCATTTGATTACCTATCTATGTCCCCCTCAAGTTTATTGAGCAAGAAATTTCTCACCAAATATTCCAAGGAATTTATAATGTGTGTAGGGAGAATAAGAAGGGAATTATGCATCCCTTCCCATTCTTGATTGGGAGAAATTTGATATAGGAATGGAAATAATTTGACATCATGTCTAGACATAGGGATAAATTATTATTTAATAAGGATGACCTAAAGGAATGGGAGACCAATAACAAGGTTGTTCCTCATTTTTAGCCAAAGAAACTAACCAAAGTAACCTATGAGCATAGGGTTAGTCCATATGACCATTTTTACACTAAGGTTGTAGACTTTGATGAATTCCTTGCTAGGTGTAGGTATCATGGTTTCAAGCTTGAACATAGACTATAAAGAGAGGAGGAACCAGTTGGGGATAGATGGCAAATGAACCCATTATAGTATCATCTACAGCCTTCCACTTTTATTGCACCTCCAAGTTAGCCATTATAATAAGCACTCCCAATACAAAGACCTAGTGAGAAAAAACTATAATAAAGGCTAAGAGAAGGCCCTTCATCATCTGTCTAGCCTCCAAAACCATCTTCTCTAATGGAACACTTTGATATGGTTTCTATAGAATCATATGAGATATTGGAAGAATTCTTCAAGGAACTTGTAGAGACCTATGGGTCTATTCAATAATATGAGGGGGCCATAGCTAAGGTGGTAAAAATTGAAGGACCTAAAATAGGTGAGGAAACAAGGGAAAATAAGTGGCATTAGAATTGGTCCCTATCACACAAAAGAAGAGGGAAGTTGAGTTAGCCCTTTCCCCTAAGTCATCCAAAATATCGAAGGTGATATAGACCCATCTCACCAATGGGGTACATTTATTTAGTGATGAGTTCCCCATATATGTACCTATCATTCCTAACTAGTTCATATATAAGAAACTCTAAAAGGTTCCTTCATAATCACACTCACTTGTAATTACCAACTTTGTAGGTGGAGATCCCCTTGACAATGTCAAACCCTAGATCAGGAAGCTAACGAAGGAGTAAGAAGAAAGAAGAATTTTACAATAATCTAAAAAAGGTGTAAAGAAAATAAAAGACCTAATAACATCTAGTGGAACTAGAATTAAAACCCTTGCAACACCCAAACCCTTTGAACCAATAACCACTGTCATGTATAATCTAGATAAAATAGGGTTTGAAAGGGTGACAACCAAGAAAACTACCATTGGCACTGAGGAGTTCACCTTTCAAAATGTGGAACCTTTCATAAGCTTAAGTCCTAGATAAGGGAAGGTAGTAGGGGAACATCCCATTCATCAGGAGGATGTGGCATGTTTGGTGGTGGCCCAATCAATAATGACCTTGGATGGAATCCAAGGGATGCGATAGAGGATCACCAATATATAAAAGGAAAAGAAAGACTTGGAAGCATAGATTACATTTTTAGTCCCCAAGGATATAATTAAGTTGATGAATAAGTCCTTGTTTGACACATTTGAAGGAATGAAGGACATGAGGCTTAGATCAGATACATTGACCCATAAAATTTTTAAAGCATAGGATTTAAGCACTTACCATTAGAAATATAGATATCAATCAACTAAATTGATTAATGTCTATAACACCAAGCAGGTTTAGGGCATCAAGATCATCAAGTTGAAGCATTTACATGCCCTTTTCATATTCATTAAAGATAAGATGTTGGACCTTAGCAACTAGTGTGAAAGTATCAATAGATTGATGGAGGAGGATAAGGGATTGATATCAAGGATGGAGAAGTTCTTAAAGGCACTATTGTTAAAACCTTATAAGACCAATGTCACAGGCCTGATGGATGACGAAGAGTTCAAGCAAAAGGTTAGTACCTTCATCTAGAACATCAAGGACAATCAAAGCCAGCATGCTAAGGATAATAAGAAGGTCTTTGATATAATTATTACATTAAGGAAGAAAATTGTAGAGGCTCAATACATTTATGAACTTAAAGTCAAGAGTGATAAATAATTTAACACATTGGTAGTTTAAGAAGAGAATTATCTGATGAAGCATGCAGTAGATTTTGTGGTAATCAGAGAAAAATATACTAAGGTGAAGAATATCCTCAAGAAGTAACCTAAGGGACCCATAAATGTAATATAAAAGAATATTATTTTGTAATATATATGCTAGTATGTTAGCATATATTGGTCCTTTTGTCAAAAGTGGTGTAGAAAGCCTTTTGCATTGTAATCTTTGTATTAATGATAGTTGTCCTTATGATGCCATGTATATTTTCAAAGGATAACTGGCATACCACCTATGTTTTCTATAAATAGGCAAAGGTTACCTTTTTATAAAGGGAGAGACTCTAAGTAATTTGTATACAAAAGACCATTTAATACAACTAAGGAATTCTAAAAAGATTATTTGAATAGTTTATTGAAAGCCAATGCTATCTCTCAATTGCATGTTACTATCTTAAATTTGAGTGGATATCTACATTTTGAACTAAATTTTCTAACAGAGGGTTATTAATTTTTTTCTAATTCTAGATTAACTAAACTGATCTTAGGTATACTTCATTTTATTTTCTCTACATTTAGATGTGCATATGTTATTCAGGTTACAGTAGCAAACTTTTGAAGCAAACATGGTTCTTCCTTGTGGTTTATATATCTCTTTTGAATCTTGCCTATTTTATAATTCAATTGAGTTTATACTATTTTAAACAAAAAATTGGTTCATGTATACTCAAAATAATTATAACTTTGTCATATTATTTGAGAGGGGAATTTGTAATCACATTTTCTTTTCTAGCTTACCCTTTCTTTTTCTATATTCTTTACCAAAACTCACCTAGTTTAAAGATCATTATTAATATACATTTATATTAACTTTTTGTCTTGAATTATCACAAATATATAGAACCTAGTTGCTCCCAACCACAAAATGAAATAAATATTGTGGATATTTTCCATACTCTTCTTCTATTCCACCACACACATCACATAATTGTCAAGATTATTTGAATTCTAAAATGAGATGTGTTTGTAAAAATTAAAGAGTACATGTGAGTTAATTACAATCATCAACATGTACTTACCATGTCAACGTAGTTGATATGAAAAGTAGTTACCAACAAAGTAGTTGTTCATGAAAAAACGGAAAGGTAATGATTTTTTGAGATGGAATAGATGGTAAACTCATAAAGAGAGTCATGGTATGTTGGTATGGAGATAGAGTCATGAAGGAGAGGTGGAGAAATTAAATCAAAATAGTTTCCAAGATCAAGTTTCAAAGAAATGCCTCTCTATTTTGTAAATGTTTTGTATATGTACATGAATTCAATGTTTATGAATGTGTTGAAGAGTACTTAAGAAATTATTGTTGTGTTGTCATTTTCTCATTGTTATGATTCATTGAAAGGAGAAACTTAAACACTAACCTATAGGTTTGACAAGTATTCCATTAACTTTTTAGACCCTGATCACCTTATGTTTTCTGTGTATTGTTAATAAAGGAAACTGTGTTAAGAATGGTGATAAGGCTTTCATAATTATAAAGGCATGTCAAATAAGACAATTGTTTAGAAGAGAAACTATGGAAAATGTAATGTTTTAATATTTATTAACCATGTTCTTGATTTTTTTCATGATATTAATTTATTTTTAGGTCTTTTGTGAAACTATAGACTGAGTATTTTGTGTAGTTGTTACAGTCAAGGTAATGAGAGTGAATTTTACCTAGTTTGAGGATTTCTTAAGAGTAAAAAGATTATAAATGAGTTTTTTTATGAATATCATACATTATTTAGTGTTAAAAAGTATTTAAATATCTTAATAATCAAATTATTTCATTTTTACAGCCCTCAACCTGTGTATAAGTTTAGAACCCTAAATAATAGATATAGTGGTATATCTCTATGCTGAATTAATTAAAGGGATTAGACTTGATAATGGAATAAGCAGAATGTATTAATTATTTAACATGTTATTAATTTTTATTGTGGTTTTAGGATAAATAAAAATTCATTGCAATGATTGTGTACCCTATTAACCCTACTCACTATTCAGAAACTAGAATGGTTGTCATAAGAAGGAATAAAAAGATATTGTAGAGATTGTCAATAGGAAGTAAGTATTTATAAAGATAAAAATAGACAAGGATGAACTTAATGAGGTATTATAAATATTTTAAAATAATAAGGATTCATTAAATACAAAACTGAAGTCTTTGAGCTAGTCACTATACTATGCAACGCTCAGTTAGGGTTTTGACACTTAGTTTAGATTTTAGGAAGCTTCAACCCTTCATAAATCATAAAATTTTGTGATTAGTTTTATTTTAGTATGATAAGGTATATTTTAATTTATTTTAGTCATTATAGTGAATTCATTTATGATAATAACTGACTATGTTGAAAATAGGGGTAATTAGGCCTACTGAAGCGCTAACTGATAGAGGAAGAGAATAGAAAATGGTGAAGGAAAGTGATTTGGATTTTGAAAATTCATAGTAAGATTTTAATTGATAAAGGGTGTCTAAAAATTATTGTATTTCCCTTTTATAATACAATACTTGTCCATATAGGTGGGAAAAGCCCCAAAAAGGCTACAAGGATAGTGTTAAATGGAGTAAAGTTGCATAAGGAAGCTTAGAAATACAATAAGGATTTGGAACAAGGTGAGATAAGTAATTTTTGAAAAAATAATCCTATATAATGCAAAAATATGTTATAAATAATCAAAAAATGTTAATTTATAGTTTAAATCATCAAGAATTAAGAGAGGGACTGGACATCAATTGGGAGATAATCAAGAGAGATTGTAAGAGATAGAATAAATGGGATGAAATGTATGAATGAATAAGGAGATGTATGGAGAGTATAAAAAACATATAAATATATCCAAAAGGATTTGTAAATAGGTCACCTTGAGAAATAATTGATAATTAAGAGTATATTTTGAAGATTGGTTTTATGTATACAGTGAATTACAGGTATCAGATTCATAAAGCAGAGAATGAAAGGAGTGTCTCTACATCAAATCATAATTCTAGATCAAGGTAATTTGATACAATGGTGTGTATGAAATTTACTAATCCTTATATCATTATTTTATTATTGAAAGCATGAGTTAAGTAATGTTTATTGAGACATTGTCATTTTATGAGTATGATTTACGTGTGTGAGTGATATATTAAAATAGAATGGGTTTATATGATATAATACATGTTTAATTTTAGAAATCATACAACACATGGGTACTAGATTGTCTCTCTATTTTCTTGTTTGATCAGTATCTATTCATT
>JARHVA010004589.1:1427500-1442500 GCA_037957365.1 Torreya grandis
AGAAAGTTCAACAAGAAAAATAGTAAGAGTAGCCATCATTGATGGAAGAGAGGATGGTTCAAACTTTTGAAGGAAGAAATGAAGGAATCAAGGTTAATTTTCTAGATTATGAAGGCAATTTAAAACTAGAGGAGTTGATATATTGGATGAATAGAATGGATAAATTCTTCAAGTAGAAGACTATCAGAGAAGACAAGAAGGTAAAGTTTATATGCATGAAATTGAAATTTCATGCAATGATTTGGTGCAATCACTTGTAGAAAGAGAGATACAGAGAAGATAAAGAGAAGATTAATTCATGAAAAAAGATGGAGAAGAAGCTGAGGGAGAAATTTCTTCATGTGGATTATGTATAGACTCTATACAAAATATTTTAGAATTTGAGGCAAAAGTATCACAATATACAAGAGTATACAAATGAATTTTATAAGCTTTCCATATGAGTGGAACATGATGAAATAGAAGAGCATATGGTTTTAAGGTATGTAAATGGTTTGAAGCTTTCTATTAAAGATGAGCTAAGCATGTATACAATACATAAAATAGATGGGGCTTATCAAATAACTTTGAAGGTAGAAGAAAAAAAAATTTAGGACAAATATTGGTCCATAAAGAAACACATACCCTCCAATAAAGGGATGAGGTGGGTTTAATACCACTATAGGTCTAGTTAATTCCAATAAAGGTGAATCATCATGTGGTGCAAAAAAAAAAAATAATCATAGGCAAGTGTTTCAATACCAACAAAGAAGAAAAGGATTTCAGAAAGGATGAGGTTATGGTGGTGCTAAAGGAGAGTTTTCAAATCAACATAGATCTTATGTCTGTTATAGATGTGAAAAAAAGGGCACAAAGCATTTGAGTGTCCACACTATCAATATCAAGAAAGGAGGAAAGAAGATCACCTAAGAGTAAATGTAGTTGAGGCTAAAATAGAAGAACAAAATATTAAAGTTGTGCCAACTAATGTTGGAAAGAATCTCATGCTAAGAAGAACCATGATCGCTCCAAAGAAGGATCATGTGAAAAATAAAGAAGGTGGCGATGGATGACTATGATCACATATATTGATAATAAGATGTACATGGGTGGAAAGGTATGCAAAGTAATTATAGATGGTTGTAGTTGTGAAAATATAGTTTCCAAATAAATGATTGAGAAACTAAATCTACAATGTGAAAAGCATCCTAACCCTTATCATATTTAATGGTTTAATAAAGGGAATGAGGTTAAAGTAGATAAAAGTTGCTTAATGAATTTTTCTATAGGAAAAACTTATAATGATGAAATATGGTGTGATGTTATTCCAATGGATGCATGTCATGTGTTATTAGAGAAACTATGGAAATTTGATAGGAAAGTAGTTCATGATGGAACAAAGAACACATACAATTTTTTGAAAGGTAGAACAAAGGTAGTTTTATTACCTCTTAAAAAGGAAGAAAAGAAAGAATGTGTGTTATCTACTAAAGAGTTTATCTAAGATATAAAGGTAGTAGGTTGTTATTATACATTATTAATAAAAAATAAAGAAATAGAAAATGTGTCAATACCAATAGAATAACAAGAGTTTTGAAATAATATGCAAATATTATGCCTGATGAGTTACTAGATGGTTTACCACTAAAAAGAGATAGTCAACATCACATTGCTTTGATTTCAAGATTAGCTCTACCCAATAAACCAACTTATAAGATGAGTCTAATAAAATATGTATAATTAAATAAATAGGTTACTAAATTGTTAATGAAGAAGGTGATTAGGGAGAGTATGAGTCCATGTTCAACACCATGTTGCTAACTCCAAATAAAGATGGAGGATGGATAATTTGTGTTCATAATAGAGAAATTAATAAAATAATAATAAAGTATAGGTTTCCTATACCTCATTTAGATGATAGGATGGATGTGCTTATAGGAGAAAAATATTTTACCAAGACTAATCTAAGAAGTGGTTACTATCATATTCAAATTCATGAAGGAGATGAGAGGGAAACTGCATTCACGACTAGGTATGGCTTATATGAGTGGATGGTGATGCCATTCAGATTATATAATGCACCTAGCACATTTATGAGGGTGATGAATATAGTGATATGAGAACATATTGGTAATTTTTTGGTTGTTTATACTGACGATATTTTGATATTTAGTAATACTAAAGAATAAAACTTACAACATTTGAGAATGGTAATGGATTTGTTAAGAAAAGAGATGTTTTATGAAAATTTGAAGAAATGCATGTTTATGTAGAATATTTTGGTATTTGTAGTTTTAGAAGATGGTTTGAAAATGGATGAAGAAAAGGTAAAGGAAATTATTGAGTGACCTATTTTAAGAGGCATTATAGAAGTAAGAAGTTTCCATGGTTTACCAAATTTTTACAAAAAATTTATTAAAAATTTTAGTAGTGTCATGGCACCAATAACAGATTGTAGGAGAGGGAAGGAATCTGTATGGACTAGATCAACGACATTTTTTTTAAATTTTTTTGAAGAAGATTATAGAAATAACAATTTTAGCATTACTAGATTTAAACAAATTGCTTGAGGTTGATTGTGATGCTTCATTTGTGAGAATTAATGTTGTGTTGAGTTAAGAAGGAAAGCCAATAGCATATTTTAGTGAGAAATTAACTGAGTTAATGATAAAGTATTCTACTTATGATGTTTAACTTCATGCAATTGTATAAGCATTAAGAAATTGAAGGAATTACCTGATGCCAAAGGAGTTTATATTATTTATAGATCATGAGGATTTGAAGTATGTGATTACACAAAAAAAGTTGAATATTAGGCACACAAAATATGCTTCTTTCTTATAGGGGTATATTTTTGTGTTGAAACATAAAACTAGAAAAATATAATTAGGTAGTTGATACATTGAGCAAGAGGGTAATGTTATTATCTACTATGGTGAGTGAAGTAGTTGGATTTGAATGTATTAAAAAATTATATGATACTGATCCATATTTTAACAAGGTAGTTGAGCAGTGAAAGAGTTCATTAATAGGTGGGACAGATGTTATTCATGATGAGTATCTTATACAAGAAGGTTGTCCATTCAAATAGTAATAATTATGCATTATAGTTGGGTCTCTATGAGATAATATAATAAGATAATTACATAGTGGTCATTTGGATAGATATTTTGGTATGATGAAGGTAATAGATTTATTGGAAAAAAAGTATTTTTGGGTAAAGATGGAGAGAGATATGACAAGGTATGTTTCAAAGTGTAGAATATGTTAGGTGGCTAAGGGACATGCACAAAATATTGGAATATACATGCCATTACCAGTTCCAAGAAGACCATGGATATATTTAAATATGGATTTTGTGTTGGGATTGCCAAACACATAGAGAGGAAGTGATTCAATTTTTGTTGTTGCAGACAAATTTTCTTAAATGGTTCATTTCATTACATGTATGAAAACCAATGATGCTACTAGAGTTTCAAAATTATTTTTAATGGATATTGTGAGATTGCATGGTGTTCCAAAAACTATTACTTTAGATAGGGACAAAAAATTTCTAAGACATTTTTAAAGGACTTTGTGAAAGAAGATGGGTACTAATCTATTATTCAGTAGTGTATATCACCCAAAAATAGATGGATAGATAGAAGTTATGAATGGGAGCTTGAGAAATTTATTGAGATGCATAGTGAGAGATAAGCCAAAGTAATGGGACTTGGATTTACAACACGCTAAGTTTGCATATAATATTTCAATGAATAGATCAATAGGAAAGTCACATTTTTAAATTGTTTATGAGAGAAATCCTATGGGTTTTTTAGATTTGGTACATTTTTAAATTGCAAATAGAATTAATAATGATTCAAAAGCATTCGCAAAGCATATGCATTAGTTACAAGGAGTAATAGGAAAGTTACAAGAGAGTAATGAGAATCATAAAGTAGCACTAGATATCAAAAGAAGATCCAAGGTGTTTGAAGAAGCAGTGTTGGTTTTGACTACATTGTGTAAGACTAAGATGGTTAAGGGGATTCCTTCTATTCAACATAGTTATCATGTATGTACTGGATGTTAGTTAGGGAAGCAAGTTAGACATTCATTTGATGTTGGTAAAGCTTTGAGAGCAAAGGGAGTATTGGATTTGGTACATGTGGATTTGCATGGTCCAATACAGACACCTACCCCTTTTGGTGCCTATTATTTCTTGTTATTGGTTGATGATTTCTCTAGGAAAAAGTGGGTATACTTTCTAGTGAAGAAATCTGATTGTTTTTCTAACTTTCTTACTTGGAAAGCTATGGTTGAAAAATAGGTAGGATGACCAGTGAAATCTCTTAGAACAGATAATGGGGGTGAGTTCATCTCAAAATAGTTCAAGGAGTTTTGTGCCACTGAAGGCATACACAGACAATACACTACACCTTACACTCTACAACAAAATGGAGTTGTGGAAAGGTGTAATAGGATGGTGATGGACATGGATCGCTGTATGGTCCAAAGTAAAAATGTCCCATATAGGTATTGGGTAGAAGCAGTGAATACAATAGTATACATCATTAATAAAAGTCTTACAAAGGCTTTGGAGAATATGACTCCAGAGGAGGCTTGGTCAGGTTGAACTCTAGATGTAAGTGATTTTAGAATTTTTGGTTGTGTAGCTTTTGCAGTAATTCCTAGTCAAAAGAGAAAAAAATTGATGCAAAAAGCAAAACATACATGTTTGATGGATATAGTGATCAGTCAAAGGCCTAAAGATTACTTGATGTTTCTACTAAAAAAGTTGTGGTAAATAGAGATGTCATAGTAAATAAACAAATGCCATACTTCACAGCAACAGGTCAAGTTTTAGAGATTGAGTCATTGTTATCTAATGATTCAATTATTAGTTATAATGTGAAAAGTGAGTAGGATTCTTGTTCATCAGTGGAATCACATTCTAGGGAGGGAATTGAAACAGGTCATTATGAGGTTCCAGCAGAACAACCAAAGTAGCCAAAGTGGTATACTGCCACAATTGAAGCACTAAAAGAAGGAGACTTGCCACAAGGTGTTGAAGGTAGAAGACTGAGATCTGGAAAGAAATTTGGTAATAAAGGTGAACATGTCAATCTTGCTCTAACAACTACTATTTCACAAGTATTTGAGCCTAATTCTTTTTCAGAGGCCAAAGGGAAGTCTGAGTGGGAGTCAGCTATGCAATTGAAATATGATTCCTTGATGAAAAATAAGACTTGAAAGTTGATGGAACTACCACCAGGAAATAAATCCATTGGTTGTAAGTGGATTTATAAGGTAAAATACAAAGCAGATGGTTCCTTGGACAAAGACAAAGCCAGACTTGTTGCAAAAGGTTATGCACAAGAGGAAGGGGTTGATTATGTGGATACTTTTGCTCCAACCACCAAGATGGCAACTTTTCATTTGATTATTGCTATTATTGCTCAATTTGGATGGCAGGTGCACCAAATGGATGTAAAGAGTGCTTTCTTGAAGGGAGATCTGGAGGAGGAAGTCTACATGGTTTAGCCACAGGGTGTTTTCAAGTTTTTGGTAAGGAACATCTTGTTTGTAGGTTGATCAAGTCCTTGTATGGACTCAAACAGGCTCCTCAAGCCTGGTATACAAAAATAGACTCATATCTTAGGGAGTCAGGTTTCAAAAGGTGTAACTCAGAACCAACTCTCTATGTAAAGGTGTCTAGTGATGATATCTTGATTCTCATTATATATGTTGATGATATAGCCATCACTGGGAGTAGTACTAGTCTCATTCAACAAATGAAAGATGATGTTTATTGTACTTTTGACATGACAGACTTAGGACTACTAAAATACTATTTAGGTGTTGAGATTTGGCAAAGTTGTAATACTGTATTCATGTCACAGAATAATTATGCCAATTCATTGCTAGAAAGGTTCTGAATGATAGATTTTAATCCAAATCACACACCTATGGAAGCAGGAGCTAAAATTTCAATAGACACTGATTCACCTCTGGTCAATGAAACAGTGTATCGGCAGCTACTGGGTAGCCTCATTTATGTCACTAACAATAGACCAGATATTTGCTTTAGAGTGAGTTTTCTATCTCGCTTCATGTCTAAACCATAGGAAGTCCATTGGTTAGCTGCAAAATGAGTATTAATATATGTAAAAGGTACTCTTGACTTTGGCATACTGTATAAGAAGTCTATAGATTTTGAACTTTCAAGATATTTTGATTATGATTGCGTAGGTTCAGTTGATTCAAGAAAATCTACAACAGGGTATGTTTTCACTTTTGGTTCAAGAGTTTTCTCATGGCAGAGCAAACTACAAACTAAAGTGGCATTATCTTCAATAGAAGTAGAGTATAAAGCTGTGGTCAGTGTAGGTTGTGAAACCATGTGGATAAAGAAAATTTTGGAGGATCTTTAGTTTGAGTCATCAAAACCTACTCCAATTTTTTGTGACAACCAAAATGTTTTGAAGATGGTGAAGAATCCAATATTTCATGCCAGGACCAAAAAAATTGAGGTATTACATCTGATAGTTGGTTATAAATGAAGACATTAGTCTCTTCTACTGCCCCACTATAGAGTAGCCAGCAGATATAATGACCAAACCACTTGGTACAGACAAGTTCATAAAATTTAGAGATAAACTTGGTCTTGTTTCTAGTTTAGTCATTAAGGGAGGGTGTTAGCATATTATTGTATTTACATTAGGTTATTTACTAAGGTAATTTATGCTGGTTAGTTGCCTTAACCACTTTGGCTAAGAGCTTAGTTTTTTGTTCGGTCTTTGCTATTTCATGCAAGCCGACGTACGTTAGTTTTCTTATACCCATCTCATGCTTCATGGGTATTTCATTTGTGTGCCTATATAATAGGCCTTCATGCTTGGTTGAATAAGTGCTATGATGTTCTCAATCTCATTTTCTCTCTGTGTTTTGTTTAATCTAATATTGACAACTTTGACAACTTTGACAATTTTGACAAATTTGAAAAGTTAAACTAGAGAAATAGAAACTTAATGAGTTAATAACATATTGAAACATTGACCTATTAGGTGGTGGTAGAAATGACATTGACCTATTGAAATATTCATTATGTTTTAGGAGTCCATAGATTTGAAATCGTGAGTCCATAGATTTGAAATCATGAGTCCATAGATTTGAAATCACAAGTCCATATAAATCCCACATGAAGAGGGATAATTGTTTGATAATATCATGCCCCAACCACATGGGAGAAACTAGACACTTTACCAAGCCACATAGCTCATGATCCATCTTCCACATCCTAGAAACCTGAGAATAGACATGCCAAGTCAAAGCTCAAAATTTGGTTGTAATAATGGTTTCAAGTCAGAGTTTTGGTGGTGACATACTGTAGAGCTTGTTGAGAGATTTTTGATGCATTTTTTCGAATGCAAATCTAATTTTAGGAGCTCCTGTTATGGCCATTTGAAGATTGGTCAAAAATGGCACTTGTGACATTTGGCATGTGTTTTAAGGTAATTTTGACATTTGGACCTATCGAAGGTTGACACTTGAAAAATGCTAAGAGTTGCAAAAAAAATTGGTTTGATGACATGTCACGTAATCAACATGCCACGTGGCAGTGTGAGATAAGCTCTTTGATCGAGCAAGGTGGCAAGCAAGGTGGCAAACCCAAGGGAGAACAATTCATAGGAAAGACCAAGTCCAACATGCATGCCCAGATAGGTGCCGTAAGCCCTTCAAAAGGGGCATTGACACATTTAATGAGGTGCTTAAGCATCTTAAAGAATGTAACTAACCTCCATGCAGCCCATGTGGGACAAAAGACTAAGTCAAAGCATGCCAAACAAGGAGGGAAAAAATTTCAAATATCATGCTAAGCACCTAAAAGAAAGGGTCATGGTTTTGAACCCTTGAACTACCTCTCAAAAGGGATAAACCTTGACTGCTTGTGTTGTGGAGGTCTAAGTGATATTAAAGGCGTGAATTTCTACTTGAAGTTATCGAATTTTGGACTATGTTTTTTTTATTTTAAGAGGCTAAGACTTTGTAAAAGCTTTGGGAAAGCTTATGTAATGAATTTTTATCTATTTTATAGCCATAGTACACAGTATTAATACTCTTTTTAGCCAATTTGCATATTGGAGGAGTATATTTCAACCCATAGAGGAAATTTTTAGGACTTCTAAAACAACTTTGTAGGTGTGAAGACTCACGGAATTCTAAGGTGCTAGACTTGATTTCAATCATGGTGAAGGTGAATTTTTGCATTGAGATACCAGCTTACAGGAAAGTTGTTTATTATTTCTAGGCATTTGAAGTGCACTTAATGGAAATGGTCCACACTTTTTGAGAACCCAGAGATGTAGGCATCAATTGTTGAGCTAAAATACGTTATCACATTTTGTGTTTTTGTAAATTGTCATTTTGATGCATGATTTTTGTTTCACTTTGCTGATTTGATTTTAATTACTAAACAAACTCATTGACAATTATAACACAACATTTTAAAAAACTGATTTAATTGGTAAATTGAACTAACAAGTCTTTTGACAACTCCATTCCATCTCAACAACTGAGAAATTTTATGTCAAACATTTTGCAAGTTCTTTTGAGTTTTTTGAGAATTTGCTGAGTTTGAGAATTTTTAGTATTCGTACTTAAAACTTCACTTTTAGTTGAATCAGTGTAGTTTATAGATCAAGTTGGTATCAGAGTAGTTAGAAAGTTGGGTTAGCTTTTGATTGAGTTTTGACAGTTGATTTCTATTTATTGGTTATCCATATCACTTGATTAGATTGCAGTGTGCAGTTGTGGAACTAGTGTGTTTATAGAAAACCATGGTCAAGTTGTCACATAAATCAAAGATGGAAGAGCTTGAAAGCATCAATAGCCAAATTCAGGATGCAAGCTCTATTCCCTTGAAGAGAAGACTTCAAGTTTAAAATTAGAGCTTGAATCCAAGGATGAGCTCTTGATTAGATTAAAATGTGGTGAGTGTGAAAAGGTAAAGCCTTCAACTTTAGATGCAGAGACTATGACTATGTGCAGTGTAAGTTATTCACCATGTAATTCATCTACTTCTTCTTTCCATTCATATTTGGATTCAAGTAATGATGTTTTTGGTAGTTTTGAACAACACACTAAGGGTATAGGATCCAAATTGTTGAATAAAATGGGCTTTAATGGAAGAAGTCTTGGTCGAGATGGCCAAGGAATTACTAACCCAATAAAGGTAGAGCATAGATCTCTTCATGCAGGTTTGGGTTACACTAGTGAGCAGGTGGAAATTGGAGAAACTTCCTCCATGGCTAAAGGAAGACAAGCTTCTAATAGAAAAGGACCGAGGCCACTAGTAGAGCATGTACGATGTAAGAAGGAGGTAGAAGAGGTATTGATATTCCACTTCCTAGATGCTACACTAGAGTTAGCACTAAATCTTCTGATCCACTTTTTATGTTTAAGAAATTTGGATTTAACATTTAAAAGATAATGTAATCATTTCCTTGCACTTTTTTTGGGATGCATAACCGTAGTGTTGCATTTTGTTGGAAGAGACATGCTTTTCTTAAGCAAATTGCAGGTGTTCAAGACCATTCTCATCATGGCAAATTAAGAAGAGGTAAAAGGGAGACCTCACCTAAGAAGGTTGTTTGCACTCATTGCCATATGATTGGACATTAGATTGATAATTGTTTTAAACTTCAAACATCTTCTCATTCTATAAATGGTAAAACTAAGATGATTTATCAACTTTTTAATAAGGTAAATGAAGTTAAATCAATCCATAATGATGCTAAGGAATACACTAAGACAATCAATTTCACTAGGAAAAAAGAATTGGTTAAGTGGATTATCACTACATTCTTTTTGCAAAGCATGGTTAAGAATTCACCTAAGAGAATGAATAAGTTTTGATAGATGTAGATTAGAGTTGGTGGGAACACTTCAAGACAGGTTTATCATATGAACTTTTTCAATTCTCACTTTTTGATAACTCTAAGTTTTTGAATATCCTATTTATGCTGTGTGAGTTATCTAGAGGACTTAAACTAATTTTATTAGTTGGAGATAATAGAAGAATGCATATTGTAGGTTGAGTTAATTCCTTGCAACACTTATTTAACTGCTATTTTAAATGTATCTATTTTTGGCACATGGATGTATAGATGTATTGTTAAGACCCTATGGGCATGTTTAGATGTTAGGCAACATACACTTTTGGTTGTTTGCATTTGCTTAGCATATAAGTCCCATACTAGGGCATTGTATTACAATATGTCCACAACATTTATTGTATGTTCTTGGCATTATAAACTTGTCTTGCAGTTACATTGGGAGTTGTTTCAATTTTTGGCAATTCACCGCTTTATAGGATGTGACATTTGGGCAAGCAATTTTGGTATGTTATAATCACTTTGGCAGTTGTAAATTCATTTACTCATGCCTTTAGATTAGGCATTTTTATAGTTTTATTTTGAATCATTTTAATGCAATTGTTTATACCTCTTGCTATGATTGGGTTTTGTTTTCATTGATGCAGTAGACCAGTTTGCAATTTTAGGGTATATTGGACTTTTGGAGACCAAAAGCCCTCCATTGGGGAGGTCTGATCAGATTTTGGGAGTTCGTATATTTGAAATCATGAGTCTGTAGATTTGAAATCTTGAATCCATAGATTTGAAATCACAAGTCCATAGAAATCCCACATGAAGAGGGATAATTGTTTGGTAATATCATGCCCTAGCCACATGGGAGAAACCAAACACTTTACTGAGCCACATTGCTCATGATCCATCTACCACATCCCAAAAATGTGAGAATAGACATGACAAGTCAAAGTTCAAAATTTGGTTCTAATAATGGTTTCATGTTAGAGTTTCAGTGGTGGCATACTGTAGAGCTTGTTGAGATATTTTTGACACATTTTCTAGAACATAAATTTGAGTTCAGGAGCTCTTGTTATGGCCATTTGAAGATTGGTAAAAAATGGAACTTGTGACATTTGGCACGTGTTTCAAGGTGGTTTTGACATTTGGACATATCAAAGGTTGACACTTGGTAAATGGTAAGGTTTGTAAAAAAAATTGGTTCGATGAGATATCATGTCATCAACATGCCACATGGCAATGTGAGATAAGCTCTTTGACCAAGCAAGGTGGCAAACCCAAGGGAGAATAGTTCATAGGAAAGACCAAGTCCAACATGCATGCCTAGCTAGGCATCTTAAGCCCATGAAAAGGGGCATTGACACATTCAATGAGGTGCTTAAGCATCTTAAACAATGCAACTAACCTCCATGCAGCCCATGTGGGACAAAATACTAAGTCAAAGTGCACCAAATAAGGAGGGAAAAACCTTCAAATCTCATGCTAAGCACCTAAAAGAAAGGGCTGGCAATTTTGAACCCTTGACATACTGCCCAAAAGGGATAAGCATTGACCACTTGTGTTGCAGAGGTCTAAGTGCTATTAAAGGCATGAATTTCTACTTGAAGTTATCAAATTCTGGAATGTGTTTTTTAAATTTAAGAGGCTGAGACTTTGTAAGAGCTTTGGGAAAGCTTATGTAATGGATTTTTATCTATTTTTTGACCATAATACACACTATTAATACTCTTTCTAGCTAATTTGCATATTGGAGGAGTATATATCAGCCCATAGAGGAGACTTTTAGGTCTTTTAAAGCAACTTTGCAGGTGTGAAGACTAGCGAAATTTGAAGGTGCCGGACTTGATTTCAGTCACGATGAAGGTGAATTTTTGCATTGAGATACCAGCTTGTAAGAATGTTGTTTATTGTTTCTAGGTATTTGAAGTTCCCTTAATGGAAATGGTCCACTCTTTTGGAGATTCTGGAGATGTAGGCATCAATTGTTGAGCTGAACTCTATTATCACGTTTCGTGTTTTGGTAAATTGTCATTTTGATGGATGATTTTTATTTCCATTTGCTAATTTGATTTTAATTAGTAAATGAAATCATTGACAATTATAACACAACATTTTTAAAAATTGGTTTAATTGGTAAATTAAAGTAACAAGTCTTTTGACAACTCCATTCCATCTCAACAACGGAGAATGTTTTATGTCAAACATTTTGTATGTTCTTTTGAGTTTTTTGAGAATTTGCTAAGTTTGAGAATTTTCAGTATTCATACATAAAACTTCACTTTGAATTGAATTAGTGTAGTTTATGGATCAACTATTGAGCTAATTACCTACTAGGCGGTGGTATAAACTTTATTGACCAATTGAACTATTAGGTGGTATTGAGTAATTGACCTATTGACCTAGAAAATGACTTGTTATGGATTCTAAATTTAGTTTATGTGATTGAATTAGTTTCATGTTATCCTTGAAGGTATTTTATCCATGAATAGATTATCATTTGTGTAAGGTTTCATGTTGATGAATGACTATAGGTGGTAACTAAGAAGTGACTGTAGGTCACAATTAAGGAAATGATCTTGAAGTGATTCCACCAGGTTGGTAAGTTGTGAGCCATAATTATATTAGTTTTGAACATGTTAAACCTATATAGACCTATATATAAATGAGAAATACATTTCTACATGGAAAACTCAACAAGAATAATTACCTTTGCCCATATACCGTGTTTTTCTTATGACAGTCAAATATGAAAGTAAATGGTTATTTTTCACAAAGGGAGTTTGTCTTTGGTGTATATAGTAATATATAATGAGAATGATCATTGATTTGGAAATGTAAATTTTTTATACAAAAATAATTTTCAAGAATCAATATATAGTCATCTATAACAAAGAACCCCTATTTATACCCTATTTTGGTTTAATAGTCACATTGCAAAGGGAAGTAAGAGTTGTTTCTTAATATCTTAAAGTATGACATTGAATATATGGACTTTTAAGATGTTTCCATAATCATAGGATGTTTTTAAGGTCTTATAATATGCCCGAGAGATTTTAAATTTAACTAATACTCCATGTTACTATCACATGCCTATATGGTGCCTTGTTATACACAATCAAGATAGAGAGGAAATACTTTTATTATATAAATGTGTAATTTAATGGATATAATGGTTTTTATGTTTGATTATAGGTTTAAACAAGGTATTGATAATAGGAAAATAGCTTAAGAGAGTCCTTGACACTCATTAATACATAAACCATGTTGTCATAGTCTTAAATATGACTAAAAAATACGTGTTTTGATGATTAGAAGAGAAAATAAAGATAAATGATATGTATCACATATTTTAGATGGTTTTGGTGGTGATAAAAACCAATATGTGTAATTTTTTTCCTTTAAAACTTTTTATAACTCAAGATATTGAATTATATAGCCCCTCAGCCTATGTAGAAGCCTAACTAGGGTTTCAAGAGTAAAAACCACATGGAAAGAGTTTTAACACATGGAAATTAATGAAAAATCATAATATAAAATGTGTTTATATATGGAAAAGGAATAAAGTGTTTTTTTTTGTTGAAGGCCATATAGTACAGATTTGGTGAATGTGGATTTAAAATAAGGTTAATTAGGCCTAATTGAAGGGTGGTTTACAAAATAAGTATGGTCTAGGAGTGGATTTAAGTCATTTAATTTGATAAATACCTATAATGAGATAGGGGGTGGATATAAAAGGTTTTAAATATCCATAAGATTGATATATTTCTCAAACCAAGAAACTTGCATAAAAATGGCTGCAAGCCTAAGGAGACCATTATGAGTACTATATGTGGAATTAAATGTTGAAGTGTGTTTGAGTGATTTTAAGAGGTTCATTAAGGTTTTATTTGAACATATAATAACATTTATTATTTAATATTAAATCTTTGAGACTTATATCAAGTTTTGATACTCAAAACCTAAGAGGTTTGCTTAGTGAGAATATAGTGAAAGAGTGAAAGGATGTTTGTGAATGGAAATTATGAAATGAGTTAGAGAATGAATGTGAGAGGTTTTTAAGAGGTATAATGACACCAATAAGTGTCTCCAAAGTGTAAAATAATTAGTTAGAAAGATAATAAGGCAATTAAGCCTAAGTGATAAGAGTGTCATTAGTCATTTCCACTACACTCATTGAAATAAAAAATTTAATTTAAAAAATATGGGATATCCAAGATTTATAGAATTGAAAAAAATATTTTTTTAATACTCATTTATGTACAACATTAAATACAAGATCTGATAAATAATAGTTTGGAAGATCAAAACAATATTGTACAATAACACAATGAAATAAAAAATAAAGACAAATTAAATAAATCACCATGATAGGCATTGAATATAGGCGCATGTGTCCAATGTCAATAATAAATTGATTATAATGATAGGCCTACAAAAAATTACATCTACTGACATAGTATCTAATATTGTGTGAATGTCATATGTGCATATACAATTCCAAAAATTAATAAATTGCTATATAAACATAGAAAATGGTACGTTTTATGTGTAAGACATCATATTCATCAAATAGGCTCCCTCTCTTTGAGTTCATTTAATAATAATATCCCTAAGATGCCATTATATTACATGAAAACCCATCTAATGCTTTGGATTGCTCTAACATCTGAACGTGATTCCTATGCTCATAACTATCTTGCAGTTGAGCCTATTCGAATACAATAATTATTATAGAATTAAAAAAAAAAAATTTAATTAATTTTAATAAATTAATTTTAAACTATGATAAAAAAATCATTTAAACATGCACTTACTTCAAGATCATGATCCTTCCCATTCTACTTTTTACTCTCAAACAAGTCAATGGCAGGCTCAACTATTTCAATAGTCATCTCAAATATAGGTGGAACATGAGAAGTTTCCCTAATAATCATTTGACCAGGACTATTAGATGTTATAAGACAAACCTACATACATAATAAATTTACATAGGTTATATTTTCCCTAAGTACATGTACTAAAACTATTAAAATATGTTTAATTTTACAATTCAAAATTACAAGAACTAATAAATACCTTTATCAGTGCTTATACAAATGACATTCCATCACCAATGCCTATGTCTATCTCAGCTTGTAGAGAAAGGAGTGTC
>JARHVA010004589.1:1447500-1472500 GCA_037957365.1 Torreya grandis
TTATTATCAGTTAGCATTTAATAGTTTGGTATCATTGCTAGAAGATCAAAGGAGAGTTAAGGTTAAGGAAGGTTTCTTGATATGCTTCCACATATTCTAGTAGAATCCAAAGAAAGTGAATGAAGTCAAAGAGAAGATGAGGTAATGGGTGACATGAATCAATATTGAAGGAATCACCACCCCTTCAATAACATTCAACACCAAATTAGAGGCCAGTATAGGAGAGAGCGCAAGCTAAGGTTGGAGAAAGTGATCTATAAACTGAAAATGCAAGTGTGGAAAATTTGAATAACTCACTTTTACATTTAAAATATCTTTCTATTTTCTGACTTTTTCTTTAATTTTTGTATAAAGAAATTAAAACCAAAATTAAAATGAAGATCAGACTATAATAATAATCAGAGAAAATCATAAGATATCACTAGTAAATTTATAACAAAGTTTAGCTTCAATACCCTACGTCTCTGGGTCCATTCCAATTGAGGACCGTTATCATTAATTTTGTGCAAAAATGGCTTCCAAAATCAATACAAGTCTTCAATTCACCTTCTCTGATCTCTGCTTGCCTATATTTTTATCTCTTAGACCTAAAAATAAAGGCCCAATGCCTATATTTTATGTATTTTAAGTTTTTGTCATACATTTGCTGGGAATTGGGCTTTTAATACTTAAAATAGACAAGTTTATTCCTTTTCAAATGCCTAAGGCATAGGCACCAACTTAGGTTGTGCTTTGATTTGATCAATGCATGTCTGGTGGAGTGACGTGGTAGGTAGCGTAGTAGTTTGTTCCCTTTGGCCTTCGGCACCTTGTTTAACATTTGAAAATTTCAAATAACATGTGAATAAAAAAACACCAAACTAGATTATTTTTGCACCTAATTATTTTTCCACATGTCAAATAGCTATTGGTCCACTTGGCATATTTCAATAGTGCCACGTCACTTTCGACACCCCTTTTTTTACCTATCATAAGATGTATTCAAATGGATATATCTTAAGCATTCGAACTCCATTTTTCAAACTGCAAAAAGTGATAGAAAGCTCTCAACAAATTCTATGATGTGCAGATGATTTGAATAGAATTTGAAGACTTGAAAAATGGAATGGTAAATGGATCCACCTAGATCATTCCTCCCCACTGGGAACTTTTGGACCTTTGAACGTTGAAATTAATTGGTAATGAGGTGAGGGTATTTTTCCCTCACCTTTTAGACTTCCATCCATTCAGCCTTGCTTGGGTGCATCCCTTTGAGACCAACATGAATATATTCAACATTACCTCTTTGTGAAGTCTGCATATTCTTGTCAAGTATAGTATCTTCCTACAATTTTGTTAGATATTCAGCAAAAAAATCATCAATGGAAGGAAAGGATACACTTTCATCATGATCAATTGTCATTGGAGGCTCATATAATTTTAGATTTTCCACATTTACAACTGAATAAATCTGCATGTAAGATGGTAAATCTAATCAGAAAGCATTTGTGCCAATTTTTTCCATTATCCAAAAAGGACCATACTAAATTGCTTTCAACTTTCTACCTTCACCTGTCAGTCTTTCCTTACTAATGTGAAGCCATACCATATCACCTACAACAAATTGGTGATCAATACGATGTTTGTCATGCCTAGCTTTGTACTTGGCTTGACTTTTCTCCAATTGAGTATGAATAGTCTGATGAATGATCTATATTTATTCAATGAACTTCTTGGATCGAATGGCTTCTTTTGGTTCACCAATAGTTGTATCCTATCAATAAAAAACATCTAAAAGAAATTTAAGCAAGTATCCATAACAAACTTCAAATGGAGATTTCATAGTAGAAGAATAAATTGCCTGGTTATATTCATGTTGTATGTAACACAATTGTTCATCCCATAACTTTGGATTTTTATTGCTATAACCCCTAAGAAAATGTACCATAGTGCGGTTCACAACCTCTATTTGTTTGTCAGTTTGTGCATGAAATGCAGTGCTCTTTTTTAATTTAGTGTCCATTAGTCTCCAGAAATTTGACCAAAACTCCCCAATAGATCAAGAATCCTGATAAAAAATAATTGAAGTAGGCAAACCAAATTGAATCCATACATGTTTAAAGAATAAATTTGTAGTGCCTTCGTCAGTAATTTGCTTAGTGCAAGGAATGAAAACACACATTTTGCTAAATATATCCCCAACAACATATAAATAGTCATGTTTTCTTTATGTCATAGGAAAATCCCCCCACAAAATCCATGTAGATACTTTCCCAGGGGCGAGTAGGAACAGGTAGAGGACTATAAAGTCCCAGTTTCCTATTACTAGGTTTACTTGTGGCACAAAGAGTACATCCATTAATATATTTGGCAACATTATCCTGCATACAAAGCCAAAAATAATACATTTTCAAATGTGTAACCATTTTAACAACTCCAAAAGGACCAGAAATAAGAGAAGTATGTGCTTCTCTAGTCATGTGCACCCTCTCATTTTGATGTATACATAGTTTACCCAAATGATACAAAAGATCATTGTGTACATGATAGTCCAGTTCTTCTACTTGTCTACTACTCATCAAGTTTTTATAAACATCCCAAAAATCAAGGTCATTCACATATTGTTCTTTATAACTTTCATGAGACAAAGAACCATGTTGTAAAATAATAGATGCAACAACCATAGGAGGCCTATATAGCATATATGCAACCTTATTCTGAATTCATTTTTTATACTTGATCACAAGATGAAATTGTTGTAAGAAACCCATCCAATTAAAATGTCTAGATTATTATAATTTAGTTTGTGATTAGAGATAATGTAAGGGTTGATGATCTGTATGTGTTATTGTTTCTGTTCCCATGAAGTAATGTTTCCATGTTTTAACACATTGAACCAATGTATACAATTCCTTATCGTAAGTTATATATTTTCTTACTGCACTTGTAAAGGTTTCAGAATGATAACAAACTAGTTTCTTACCTTGCATTAAAATAGCTCCCATAGCATACTCACTTGCATCTATCTCGATCTCAAATGCTTGTCGTATATCAAGAAGTGCTAAAACTAGAGTAGTACTTATCTTTTCTTTCAAAGTGTCAAAGGATTTTTGATGTTTGCCTCCCCACTAAAAGACCTATTTCACACTTGTCAAAGAATGAAAAGGTGATGTAATATATGAAAATTGAGTAACAAACTTTTGCCAAAACTATACTTCACCAAGAAAACTTCTAACCTCAGTTGTGTTAGTGGGTGTAGGCCAATTCACAATGACTGCCACTTTTACAGGATCAATTTTCAATTTACCATGTCCTATAATGTAACCCCAGTATATCAAAGAGGTCTTGCAAAATTCACATTTTGACATTTTTAGATAAAGTTTTTCCCTTTGTAATGCATCCATGACTTTCTTAATGTGGATCACATGCTCTTCCCAAGACTTGCTAAAAATCAATATATCATCTAAGTAAACTATAACAAAATCATCAAGGAACTGTCTAAAAACATCATTCATCAATCTCATGAATGTAGACGGGGCATTACACAACCCAAAAGGCATAACAAGCCATTCAAATAGTCCCTATTTTTTTTTATTGTAGTTTTCCACACATCACCTTCATTTATTCTTACTTGATGATATCCACTTCTCAAATCAAGCTTTCTCAAATAAATAGAATGTTTTAATTAATCCAAAAAATCATCAATATGAGGAAGAGGTTAATGATTATTAATAGTAATTTTGTTTAAAGCATGAAAATCAACACACATTCACCAAGTGCCATCTTTCTTTGGCACCAAAATAATTGGCGAACCAACAAGAGATGAACTTGGATGAATAACACCTCTATCCAATAGATCCATTACCTATTTTTTGATTTCCTCATTTTTCACCACTGATAACTATTACATGCCAATGTTAGGGAGAGGAGAATCCTGCAATAGCTAAATTTCATGTTGAATTCCCATTTTATGTGGTAAGCCCTTAGGATCCTGAAATACATTATCGTAAGTAGAAATTATTTAAACCAATTCATTCTTGTGTCTAGGATCACACTTTTCCAAAGCTTGAGAATATTCTTTTTCCTTAGACTTAATCAACATGAGACAAAAAGTCTTGCTTGAATTAACTAGTCTTTTCATTTGCCCTACTGTAACCAAGGAAAGACTTGTTCTAATGTGATGTGCTCTAACTATATATTCAATGCCATCCTTAACAAGCAAGTACTTATTCTCCTCTCTATAGAAGATTGCTTTTCTATCATAAAGATATGGGCTTCCCAAAACAATCCCACGTATGTCCAATGGAACAACATCCAACTCAACCTCATCTACGAACTTGGATGTGATGGCAAACCTTAGCCTACAAGTTTGTGAGACTTGTACCTTCACATTTTCACACACCCAACCTAGTGGATAAGGCTTCAAATGGGGATTGGTTTGTAAGCCTAGCTTCTTAACAACCTCTTCAGAAATTAAATTTGCTTATGAACTACTATCAAATAAAGTATCAATATTAGTATGCTTTGAAACAACTCTAATGTCAAACAATTCATTTATTTTCTTATCAACATGCAAAGAATTCTATTTAGAAGAAGATGCAGCATTAGTGCTAGAAACTGAAAGAGAAAAATCATTATGTAATCCCATAGTTGTAATCTTAGTTTCATCACCTAAATCTGAACCTAAGGCCTGAACCATAACATTAGCCTTCTTTTCTTTCTTTTGATACCTCTTAGGCTTTAACTCAGGATGTAGTTTCCAACACTTAGACTCATCATGATTTTTCTTGCAATGATTACAAAATGGTTTTCCTTCTTCTTTTTTAACAGTATAAGTGGATTTTTGTTTACCCTTTCCTAATGAACTTTCCCCTTTGGATTTCTTAACATTAGATTGCTTACTTTTTACATTAGGAAAAGATTATTTCGATTGTTTTCCTCTATCCTCTAAATGAGTGGCTTGAATACATACTGCATCTAAATTATTGGGATTGAACATAAGAACCATATGTCTTAAGTAACTATGCATCCCACCTATATATTTTAGCAGTGTTTCTTGTGTGTATAGAGGAACATTCAAAAGTAAATCTTTTTTCCTAAATTCTTGTGTATAATCGTGAACATTTTGGCCTTTTCCTTGTCTTAAACGTTGCCAATCCATCATGGCTTGTTCCACATAGCCTAAAGGATAGAATTTCTTTTTGAGTTCTTCAATAAATTCATTCCAAGTAGAAATTGAGTTGCCTTTTTGAGGCTCAACTTCCTTTAACTTACTCTCCCACAAGATGAGAGCTGTGCCTCACATAAGAAGAGTAGCCAAATGAATTTTTGACTCATCCCCTATAATCTTTTGGACCCTACAATAAACTTCAATCTGCTTGATTAAATTATCCAACTTTTTGGCATTAACTTCACCATTAAACATTGGTAATTCAAACTGAATATCCAATTTTAGTGAAGGGAGAGATTCCATATTTTTTTACCGTCATCTGATGAAGAAGGTTTTTTTGTTTCTTTACCTTTTGATTCTCATGAATCACCTTATTTTTCATTCTTGGATTTCCTTTGTTTATCATGGTATAGTTCCTCAACCATGCTTCTCATGTCCATGAAAGCTCTGCGGAAAGCTTGTTTGGATTCCATCTCTTCTTCGGCCATTCTTGAAGCATGCCTTGAACCAATTTATGGATTATACTCAATGAGTTTTCCTTCACCCTATTGGCACTTAGACCTTGTCAACATACACTAGCAATCACTATTAAATAAAAACCACTCTAATACAAAAACTCTGATCTGTAAATTGAAAATGCAAGTGTGGCAAATTTGAATAACTCACTTTTACATTTAAAATATCTTTCTATTTTCCAACTTTTTCTTTATTTTTTGTATAAAGAAATTAAAACCAAAATTAAAATGAAGATCAAAATATAATAATAATTATAGAAAATCATAATATATCACCAATAAATTGATAACGGAGTTTGGCTTCAATAGCCTACGTCTCCGGGTCCATTTAAAGTGAGGACCATTCTCATTAATTTTGTGCAACAAATGGCTTCCAAAATCAATATAAGTCTTCAATTCACTTTCTCTAATCTCTGCTTGCCTATATTTTTATCTCTCAGACCTAAAAATAATAGCCCAAGGCCGTACAACGAAAAACAAGGCTCTAACCTTCTTAATTCTCCTTACACAGTCGGTTTTTTGTCTCTATTCAAGTAGAAATTAGTCCCTTTTATAACACTTCAACCTCTATGGCTGAAGTGGTCAAGGAATTAACCTTTTAGGTGGTAGGTCAAAGGTTCAAAATTACCTACCACCTTTTTAGGTGCTTTGGCATGAAGAAAAGGTTGGCCTTCCTCCTTTTGGCATGCTTTGACTTGGTTTTTGTCCCACATTTGCTAAGAATTGGGTTTTTAATACTTAAAATAGACAAGTTTATTCATTTTAAAATGTCTAAGGCTTAGGCATCAACTTAGGCTATGCTTTGATTTGGTCAATGCATGTTTGGTGGAGTGACGTGGTGGGTGGCGTGGTAGTTTATTCTGTTTGGCCTTTGACATGTTGTTTAACATTTGAAAATTTCAAATAACATGTAAATAAACAAAACCAAACCAATTTTTTTTTGCACCTAATTATTTTTCCATGTGTTAAATGGCTATTGATCCACTTGGCATATTTCAACAGTGCCAGATCACTTTCAACACCCCTTTTTTTACCTGTCGCAAGATTTCTTCAACTGGCAATATCTTGAGCATCCGGACTCCATTTTTTGAACCATAAAAAGTGATAGAAAGCTCTCGACAAATTCTACGATGTTCAAATTATTTGAATAGAATTTGAATAATTTGAAAAATGGAATGGTACATGGATCCACCTGGATCAGAAAGAGTAGGCAACACTTTAGAGAAGAGAGTTTCTAGATAGGTTAAGGAGAGATCATGCCTATTTAAAAACACATCCAAATAAAAAGATCATGGGTCTTAGCCATAGCATTGAGAGAGTATGGCATAGTCAACAATATTAAAGGAAGTGTAATGGATTAGGACAATTATAAGTATAACAAGTAAAGTAGTACATGAAATATTTTGAATAGTCAAAAGGGAGATCATTCAAAAAATAACTACATGTAGATCATGTGAGAAAGACAAAGTAAAAGTTTTCTATCCAAGATTAACTATATAAAGAAATAAAAAGGGAAGTTTTGTACTGGAATTATTTTAAGTCTGTATTCATTTTCTACAACATAAAAATTAAACATGGATGACCTCCTTCAACTTCCTTTAGGTTAATATATTTTAACTAGGCATCTTTTGATTTGAAAAGTTCAACATAATATTTTTAAAGACATCAATTTAGAGAAAATAAATCCAAGGTTTTAGCCTTTGATTCAAGCATAGCCTAGCTAGATTAGATGGAAAAATTTGATAGCACCCTCAAAGATTTGACTAGAAAAATTATGACATCTAGGAAAAGAAGATAGAGATGATAGTGGTAACAAAAGATTTGTGAGAGTGTGTGGTCACTAGATTCATAGATGTGACTGATCAAGCTACCCATAATGGATTGACAGATACATAAAAGATTGAGATAAATGAAAGTAAGAGAAAGGATGCAAAAGCTTTAAATATGATTTAGATAGTAATGATTGAAGCCATATATCCAAGAATTAAAGTAACCAATTTCTTAAAGGAGGCATTAGATATCCCTAAAAAAGTCCTACATAATCAGTTATAAGGTAAAATTAGTCAAATTCTAATTGTGAAATGAACCTAAATCAACCCACAATTTATTTTTTAAAACAAATGTTATTTCCTAGTTTGTTATGGAATTACACAAATTCCAATAGTGTACTTTAATTGAAATTCCCAAGATTAATATAAATTTAAATTAACTATGATTAATCAATTATAAAATACTATTCCCTTTCAATGATATTTACTTAAGTAAATTGAAGGAATGATCCATTCTTGCACGTTCATTTACCATCCTATTAAAATCACTGATATTTGAGTAACTTAGTTTAAGCACATAAATTGGTTACTAAGATATATTAGTTAGAAAATATTAAAAATGTTAAACAAATAAGGAATAAAACCCCTTATGTAATATTATCAATATCATTTCACTAAACTACCCAAAAATACTTAAGAGAATAATAAGGCAATTTTTCTACCATAGATCATAGATCAATCTACATGACTATTAAAAATATTAAGTGTACAAAGTCTCCCAAAAATGTATTCAAGCCTTATACAAGGGTTATTTATACTTTCTTTCCTAATTAGAGTGGTGAAGCATTAGTCAAGGTAAAGAGGTTGATATTACCTTTTAATCTCTACAAGGCTTCAAGAACTTTCTCAAATTAGATTTAGTCATCCTTTATTTATTGGTACCCATAGGATTAATAGGTAAAATTTTTTTATTTATATAATGGAACTTATAAAATATATTTGAGACAACATGTCTCTTATAAAAAATAGTAGAATGATATATTTTTATAAAGACACCAATTTAACAATAGGAAACCATTCCTTGAATCACACATACATGGTATGTAAGTTATCACAAAATGGACCTCATGGCCTTTACAATAATAATAATACAATAGATGGGTAATCATCAAAAATTATGACTAATATTAAAAGGTTCTTATATATTTTCACTTTCATATTAATATGGAATACATATAATTTTACATGTCTACATAGATTCATTTCTTATAATAAATAATAGTACCAAGATGACACCTTTACAATTTACAAGAACCTATTACACAAATACTCTTTGAATGAGTGAAATTCATTTAAATAGGCAAAAAAAAATACAACCCATAACACATACTTTAAATTAAGAAGGTAAATCTTATAATGATGATGCATTTTGTCAATCCCAATGTGTGTCTAACAGTTTCCCATGAAGAAAAGATCACTCTAGGCATAGTTTGTAAACAAAGTTAAGCAATTGGGAATCATAAATTTTTATCCCTTACTAATTTATTTTGACTTTAAACCTATAATGATAATGTCAACATAAAGGGTGATCACAATGCTGAACAAGTCATCCTTCCTACTAAATAGTTTGACACCTAAATGTAAACATCATGAAAATTTTAATTTTTAATAATAAATAAATTTGTGTTATCTGAACACATACTTACATAACTTAGATATATAGTTAATACCATGCCATGATCCACCTCTTCACTTAATAGATGCATCTCTTAGTAAACTTACACGAAGTATTCACACAAAAATAATACAACTCATCACATATATAAGCAATTAACATACTAATCATTATAGTTAAATACAACACTTGGTTCTTCAAACCTGATTCTTATGTTTTAAGGATACAAATAAAATAATTTAATTTAAATATTTCATCCTTACCAATTAGAACATAATACAATTAAAAAAAATAACAAAATCACTCTATCTTTGATTTGTTAGGTCAGGATAATTCTAAGTGCCTTTACACTCAATAGGCTAACAAGGAACAATTCTACTGGAGAATCATCCCTAAATAAGATCCAAATATCAAGGCCATAAGGTGTATGTTTTCCTCCATTATTGATATCAATACTTCTAAGATTAATCTTTAAGTATAAAGTATTATTAGCAAAAAAATTGTGAGCTATATATTCTTAAACCATCAACTTCTAGGCTGCTCTAAGGTGATTTGCATAAAAAATAATGTAAATGAAAAAAAAAACGGGTTAAGAAAAATATGAAATGATCCATTAGAAATAAAAAAATTATCTCTCATGAAATATAAATCTAGGGAGAGTCCGATAACTAATTTAGTTTTGATAAAATTAGAAATCTACTAGAGAAAACAAGTCTCTTTCGATGATAACTTGCATCTAGTTAAAATCTAGAAATGTAGTTTTCTTCTACAACCATCTCCTAGACATGGTGCCACAAATAGTCATTCATTCTAGGGAGCATTAATATAATTATTAATGCTATTTCCCATATGGTAAAATAATACATTCTAACTCATTTTTTTTAACAATTAAAGGTTTAGTTATTTATTGAATGATGTTCTTCGAGATGATCGGCACTAATTTTACAAACATAAGAGGAATATAAAAATTTTTACACCTCTTTTTAAGATTAATAAAAGTATGAAAACACCAAATAATCCAAGAGGAAAACCCCAACAATAAATTCACAAGGTTGAGCTTTCAAAATAAATAAATCACATGATAATCTTACCTAGATCACAAGGGGTAACAATTAGAGTAACCACCCATTTGATGAAATAATGAACACAAGATTAATCATTCAAAGGATTCAACATAAATGAAAACAATTAAGCTTTTCCCAATATGCGATTCAACAAGGAAATTAATTATTTTAAAATACTTTATTTTTTATCAGAGCATTCAATTTCAAGAGTACATCTACAAAAAAATATTATTTAATTCAATCCAATAATTATTAAAAAACATAAATTACATCTAGTAAACTTCATATATGCCAAAAATTCACATATATCCTTTTTAGGCAATTTAACAAATAAATTTTATCCATCCTTTGTTGAATAATTTCGTCAAACATGTCACATTCATCCTCTTTGAAGAAATATAACAAAAAAATTCCATCCATACTATATTGAGGATTTTCATCAGACATTTCACATTAATCGTATTTAGAAAATTTAGCAAAAACATTTAAGCCATATAATTTGGAATCAAATTTTAGCCATGTAATTTAAGAACATATTCCAATGAATCAATTTAACAATAAATTCTAGACATATAATTTAGAAACTTATTCTAGCCATTCACTTTGGTATAGAATTCCATCCATTAAATTTGAAAACATATTCCATCCATTTAATTTAGAAACACATTCTAGCCATACAATTTAGCAACATACTCCAACTGCATAATTTGGCATAACCAAGTAAGGGAAATAATATGAAAAAATAGATATTTAATATCATAAAAAGGGAAATTGGTTCAACCATTTTGCCCCATAAAATTGGTAATTGTTATCACCAAATTTTTTATCATATATGAGGGTGTTCAATCCTCCTCCAAATTTTTGAAACATGGGAATACTTCTAGGTATGTAGATGTACATATAGTAGAAGTAGACTTCTATGTCTAAGGGCTAGCTCCCTAAATATGTCTTAAATTGTTTATCACCTACTTAACTAGTTCATTATGGTAAAAGAGATAGAAGTTTCCATGAATTAAACTACTATAAGAGGGTGATAAAAATAAGAGTATTACCACAAGAACAACATACTTTTATCACAATGAAACAAGACATACAAACTAGCGTCCAAGTCATAAAAGATTCTAATATAAGTGTTTAAACATAGAGGTGATATACATGAGACAACACAAGGAAAGTGAACTAAATGTTATATTTCACACTGTAATGATAATTATACAATTAAAATGAGCCTAACAACCTAGATACACTTTATATGACCTACAAAATAGGAACTCTTGTAAAAACATCAAAGGACAAGGAAAGGAAGGATAGATGATTATCACTAACTTCACCATACATCACTTTGCACATTTAGACAAGTGTTCATGTACTTAAAAATATAATTGTAGTTATTATTTAAAGGAAAAATATAATGTCATTCTAGTAGGACTTCACCATACATGGCGTGGTATTAGTATATAAGAGCTAAAATGGCTACTACTTATAGAATTTGAGAGAGAGGACAAAAAAATGAAGTCCAAGAGTCACTAAAACATATATCATGATGATAAAATGAGTTAAACATGTAAGAGAGAGTAATATAAAATATACCATGAAATTTTTACTTAGAAAAATATATCTAAAAACGTTAAATTCCTAAAATGTGGTATAAAATTACTTAATTTCTTGCTCAGAAAACTACCTTCATCATTTGGCCTTATTTAAATGTCCCAAATTATAGTATAGATATATGTGATGATTCAAATGAGAGGGAGGAGTTGAATACATGATTCAAAATTCATTGGTTTCATCCCCAATCAATAAGATTCTTCTACACATGAGTTATCACTGCCTATAGTCCAATTAACTCGTTTTTCACTCAACCTTCATACTTGACACCAAAGTTGGTCTTTATTTTTGAAATTTGATCCATAAATAGGAGTTTATAATTACCATTAGGATCCATAATGGAATTATATTCCTCAATCAGACCTTGAAAGGCCTCCCATTTTATGTTTTGACTCTCTTACTAGCTTGTTTACTCCACTGATTTTCATTAGCTGAGATTAAGGTACTTGAAAAGATAGTTGTGAGATTAGTTAAATCATGAAATAATCATGTTGAGTTATTTAAATCCCCAATCCCTCTCTCAAAGTTGATTGCATACTTTCAAACCCATTCATACCTGCACAATACCAAAAATAGTCAAGAAAAGGAAATTTACACTATGTTCATACAAATCAGGTATAACTCAATTTGATGTGGAGGGGCCCTGGATAATACTCTACAACCTTAAATCATATCATAATCCATTTTAATTCATGTAGGTGGTATTTCTCCTTCATTTTCCAAATCAAGTCACTTATAAGGGGTTTAAAGGGTTTAGAATACATTATCCCTGTAAAGATTGTTCATACAGGTCTAACATTAAATTTCCAAATAAATTCCACAAAAAAATTGTTTAGGTCCTCCTTCATCATTCCCCAACTCCTTAGAGTCTCATGCAAAGCCTCCAAGTAGGTGCGAGCTTTCAAATTTGCCTACTCAAGTTTTATTGATAAGTATGTACAATCTTGAGTTGGTTTAGGACAAGAAATGGCTTACCTATGATTTACTATGCATTCCAAAATATTTAACACACCTTATATCTCCCTTAAAACTTGTTATAAGGCTTTGGAATGTTCTTCTAGCCCTTGGAATGAATTTTACCCCTTCTTTGGCTTCAGACCTAGTTGAGACCTAATAGGTTTGTTTCCTCCAATGTGGGATTGGACCACCTTGATATGTTTCAATCACCCATGTATACTTTCTCATGTTGGTCTAGGTCTAGCATAGTTCATGACATCTTTTTGTAAGATTTCCATAGCTTCTATCTCACCTTCTCATCTCCTTCCCTCAAAACCTACAAGTTTTCACCCTTAGGGCATGCCCTCCATATGAGATAAAATAGAGGTATTTATCATGTTTTCTCATGAAAAAGGGTGATCTGATGGATTAGCTTAGGTGGTGTAGATGCATCAAAATACCCTCCAAATGCTTCAAAACCTAATACAAACCCTTAGAACATTGATTGGGTATAGATTTTTAATTATAGACTGCATGCTGTCATATTATAAATTTCCTAAAGACCTTTCCCATGCTATGGGGGTCTATTAAGGTGGTAATAATAATAATTAAGGTGTTTAAAATGATCACAAAACTTTATACAACCTTAGATTGCTCTTTTTCCACTTAAATTAACTAGCTTTAAGTCTAAAGTCAAATTGCAAGTAAAACTTTTAAAATTTAACATTGATCCTCCAAGTATTTTACTTCTAGGAAAGAATGACCAAAATGAGACTTTTAGTAGAAAACCAAATAACCAATGATAATCAGTTCACATTGAAGTCTGAGTTTCCCTATTATAGCAACCTAACCAATTACGCATAATCAATAATTTGATAAAGTTGACCATCTCAACAATTAACTAAATTCACATAGATGCCTATATATTTTGGTTTTTGGGAAATGATATGAAAAATTTCTTAGTAGAGACTTTGAAATATTTACAATAAATTATAGTGAATCTATTTTTAAGTTTCATACTAGAGACTCTAGTTTAACCAATCAATTAATAAATATTGGTAAAACTATAGAAGGCTATAATATCATTTAAAATATCCTTAAGAATTTTCTCATGAGATATGATCCAATTTTTTTAACTATTAAGGAGCAAATCAACTCTTAATCATGGTGGTGGATGAGTTGATGGGTTCTCTACTAAGAGTTGATGAATGTGAGTGGCCTAGTTTCTTCCTTAGAGGATAGACTAATAGTTCATTAAAGGAAACCTCACTAAACCTATCATCCTTCATATCCACTTCCCCAAGTTTGGTATTAGCCATATTTTATCCCTACTCATGAGCCCAATCAAGGATATAAAAGTAATATTTTTGCCAATCTATTGGAAGAGAGAGTTGAAAAGAGAATCTTTATTTTTGAATATAATATTGATAGGTAGAGTGCCTTATCTAATAAGCATATGAATCAGTCTATTTTAGAAGTAAATGAAGTGGAGTTCAATCCCTCATTTCCCTCTCACATTTCATTCTCATCTCAATAAAAAACCTCTAGCTATGAGATTACAAGTTGGAGACAAGGTGGAGAAAATCAAGCCTAAGGAGATTCCATGTTCCTTGAATAGTTCATCCACTCATCAAATTTCATCACCACCTCAAAATAAGACTTATAGTTATAACATACTAAGCTAGAGTAAGATTGTGGAATAATAGGTAAATAAATAGGATAAAAGGATTGTTAAGGAGTGTGAAGTTGAGAATGAAGTTAATCCTTTGCAAGTCCTTACCACCCTTCCTCAAGAGACCTCTTATCTTCCAAGTCAACCTTCTTATACTCCCCCCTCATGAATAATCTTATGAACTTAAAGAAATATTTTTATAAGAGAACATATCTAAGCAAATTGAAGAGTTAGAGTCAAAGATGAAATTTCTAAGTCAAGGTGTGATGAAAGGTTTAGACCCAAAACAATATCCTATGCCTAAACACACCCCATCTAACCTTCATTAATAGAATGATCAGGCCCAATAAGATTAAAATGAAGTGATTTGAAAATGGAATAAAGAAAACAAAGCCATTTAATCCCAAGGTTTGCCTCCCCTTCCTCAATAGATTCCAAAATAATCCCCTACACTTCACTCTCAGTATGATTTTGAGTTCTATGTGCCACCTCCACAAACTAGTTCATGTTGTCCTAACCCCATCACACTTTTCCTTTACGTACCTTTGATATGGAAACCTAAGGAGGAGTATATTATAGATAAAAATTTTAAACTCTTTCTTGAAGAAAGTCTAGCTCCTTGGTAGCCTCATTGGACTAAGTCACATGACTTCAAAATGCCTAGTCTTGGAATCACAAAGAAGAAGAAAGAGATGGAAGATTTTATAGCCCTTGAGAAGCAAGATTAGATTATGACAACTAAGACATAATTTGAGAATCCTCAAGAGGTAATAAGTGTTGAATAAGAGGTGAGTCCTTGTTTTGAGTTTTCTTGTTTGGTTGATAATGAAGAGTGCCTTCATTGTGTCAAAGAAGAGGTCTTGGATGAAGTTTTCTTGGATTATAAAGAGGAGTATGAGGGATTATGGTAGAAATTTGAAAAAAATTTTAATGAGTTTGAATATATTAAGGGGTATAATATTTCATTAGAGCTGATTATAAGTGATGATGAGTAAGATGCCATTGTCTAACATGTCGTAGATGAGCAAGATGGCATTGTCCAACATGTCATAAACATGAAAGAAAAAGTTCCTAATCAACATTCAAATACCTTTTTTGAAATCATTATAATAGGTTATACTCCTCTTCAAGGAGGCTATGATCTCATTAATAATGAAGAAGGCAACCTTGGTATACAAGTGAGTATGTAGACAAAATCTTCCAAAACTGATCTTTTAAGAGGCATATGCATCTCATGATAACATGTTTGAAATTATAAAAATTGGATATCATCCTTTGAATGAGTTAAGAGATATAAATTAGCTCTTGAAGGATGGAACAAGCTCCTATTGGACTCAATCTTCTAAGGAACAAGAAACCAATCCTCTTGAAGCCATGCCTACCATGAAGATACAAATTGACTATGAGATGAAGAGTGGGTAGTAGTAAGAAGTATGTGAACATGTTTAAGAGGAACATATCTTCTTCGGAGATCTATTTGGAGATGATATACATGAGAGAAGGTCAAGTAAAATGCAAAGGAATAGGTCTGATCTACAAAGCATCCAATTCAAGGAGGAACATGCTTGGCATTATGATCCATCTCATTAAGAGGATTATTCAAGAAACATTCCTTTTTATATTGGAAAGGAGGAATGATTAGTTCTTAATTGTGAATATTAGTTTTTCCTCTGATTACCCTAAGTGCCTTGAGCACATATGTGTGCGTCTTGTTAGTGTGTTTAATTTCTTTGGTGTGTGTCTTTTATTTTGTGTGTTTGAGGCAATCAAGTGGTATTCTCTTGATAAAAGCCTATAGTTAAAGGTATAATTCTTTTTTTTTTAGACTTAATATTACTCCCTATGCCCAATGGATTTATAAGGCTATTGGAAAAGTTAGTATAGCGGGCATACTACCCCTATGAGTCACCAATTTGTTGAGCAAACTTGACTATTACGTCAAATTGGGACCCCTATAAATAAAACATTGACATTTAGGTGTTTTAGGGGTCTAATATAGATACAAAAAGGTGTTTTATAGGCTAATTCATGTCATTTAATGTTATAATAACTTTTTTTCTTAGTCATTTTATTCCTTTTAGTCATTTTGGGTCATTTTGAGGTCAAAAAGGGGCATTTAATGACTTATACAAATTTATTAGGAAGTGTGAAGTTTAAAAAATATTATGTCACATGACATGTGTCATAACATGTCTTAATCAACTATTACTAATTTAAAGTGGTAGGTCGTTCAGAAGAAAGAGCAGTTTTCTTAAGAAAAAAGTTGAGTTTTGCAATTGTACGGTCCATGGAGTAGTGTTCCATGTGGGATAAGATCATATAATGTGATTTAAGATTATTAAATCTTATTTTAAGTTCTCTATAAGTTCATTTTTTGGCCCAAAACCATTCTACTCCTTTTTCACCTTTTTAGGCACACATAACTAGTCTTTAGGTTTGTATTTAGTAAAGATAGTAGGGGATGTTTTAGATCAAATGCCTTGGGAAAGTGAAAGTAAACTTAGATACATTAATTCACATTATAATATTTATAAAAAATATCTCCTATGATTCATGAACCATCCTCATGAAATGGACTATGTTTTTTTGCATGTTATTTCATACACCCTATAGTTTTTGTTCCAAGTTTGGCAATTTTGTACAATAAATTTGGTCATGTTAGATCTAGATGATATTTTATTCCTTATCTAGTGATTCCAATTATTATTTTCATGTTTAAAATTATTTGGATAAGTCAAGTACATCAAAGCTACAATAGAAACACCATTTTGTGTTACACGTAACTTTTCTTCTATTTGCTAAATATTGATGTTTTGATCATGATTGTAGTGTTTTGATAGATTTATTTCAATGTATTAAATGTATTATTGGTCCCATCCTCTTTAAATTTCATTATATAAGGTAAACACTCCATGAAGGTAATGTCACATGCAACTTAACATTCAGGCTACCATTAATGAAAATGTGTAGGTGTCATGAATGAGAAAATTCACATTGAATAGGATGTTTTGACACTAATTTCATTTCCTTTGAGCTGTGAAGATTGAATTTATATGTTTTAAATGGATATACAACCCATTGAAGGCAATTTACAATGCATATTATTCATGTTTACACTTTACTACCTGTATACAGTGAAATAGCCACCTATAGGTGGTCCTTGATAGTACACTAAGGTGTCACATGGGGAGTTGTAAAATGATGAACCTTTTCTTGGAGTACTAGATGTTAAGGAGATCATGAAACACATGTGTGAAGTGATAAGTGGATAGACAAGAAGGGATTTTATTTATAAAAGGAAATGAAAAATAAAGGCCGAAGACATTTTTGTGGAGGCTATTCAAAAAGGTTTCTAATGTATTATATGCATCCTAATGCTATAATCTATTAGCCTGTACATAGAGAAAAACCTATGAAAATTTTTAAGGGGAGATGACTAGTAGAGGTTAGTTGTTAAAAGGCTTAAAGTTTTCAACTTATGCACTAATTCCCTTTGTTAGCATCTACAGGTTTTTGAACCTTAAAGGTGCCCCACTTCCCAAGATGTCAATGCCAAGCATATCGTCATGTTGGAAGAGTCCTTATAGGTTTGAAAAATCACATGAATTATTTGGAAGAGGCCTAAAGTGAAATATAATGATCATATGATCATCTACAAGTGTATTTCTCTTAGTAAAGGCCACCTACAACCTTCTCATAGGTACTCTTAGAGCCTTTAAAGTGAACTTGTAGGATATGAAACTATGACACAAACATTTGATAGGAAAGGTGACATAAGATCTCAAAGGTTATAAAAAACTACATGTTTCATTTTCCAATGTTGAATCCATACCTACAAGGTCCAAAACCCATACAAATTTAGTCTTTGTTAACTTTAAGTGACAGTAACTGAGGCAAGGAGTTAAAGTGATGACCAATGATTTAAGAAGGGAAATGTGACTCACACTATCCTTTTGAATATGTTTCCAAATTATTTAAAAAATATCAAGAATTCTCAAAATAATATGACTTTTATCCCAAGGTGAAATGACACCTACAAGTTTCTTTTGTCTCAGTAGTATCTATTTTACTCCCCTGTATGCAGACAATGTCATGAAGCATGGCATCTAAGTGTTTATGTTACATGAAATCAAGATGAATAAGGAACCCAATAATTTATAAATCATCATGGAATCTTCAATAATAATTCTAGATATTGTCTCAAGCCTAAATCCATCAAGCATCACCTATAGGAATAGTGCTCAACCATGAGAGAGACAATCAAGAGATACACTTTGTTTTGAGAGCGTAAGGTTTGAGGTGGCTAAGATAATATATGAAATTCATCTTGGATAACTCCATGTAATATTATAAATTCTTTATAAACAATAATTTAACAAATTAATACCTAGAGGGGTCATTCTTAAGGGAGGCAAATAGGAAATATAGTCAGGTAGGAACACACAGTCTTGATCAGTCAAGGGAATAAAGTGGCATGTAGAATATTTAGGGGATGAAATAAATTTAAAAACTTTGGTTATGGTATTTATATCACTCATACACTCTCATAAAACAAAAACCATGAAAATAAAATGGTTTTAAATGGAAATACACGGTCATTTTCTAACGGTCATATACATAGTTCTTTTCTTCGAAGTCTCTCTTGAGTTTCTAGTGCATTTGAGAGGTAAAATAACATATTAAATGGTTTATTTTTGGTGGATAAAATAATAAAAAACTGATTATGCCTATACAATATTCACATTTATTTAGATAAATAGGGGAGTTCCCTCTATTTGGTTTCAGATAGAGGGAACTCTCTTTGTGCATAAAACCTGCAACCTTGGGAAGAATGGTGGAATGGGTGAACTAGGAGATGTTTATACATTTCAATAGTATTTATAAAGTTAGATATAATCTAGACAAACATTAAAAACTAAATAAAAATGGAATAAATGCAATAAAGTGGTTTAGGAGGTTAGATTTGTAGGCAAGCCTACTGGACAGGTTTTGGCCTAGTGCCCAAATGAGAGGTCAAAACCATTTTTATCATGAGATAAGATATATAATAATTTTTAACATACTTATATTGTTAATTTTTATGTGAATAATCTTTTGGAATATAGAGCAAGCATAAGGAGGTCATGTTTTGAGCTAAAAACCAACTCAGGCATGTTAACCAAGGTTTAGGCCATGGTCAAATGGGGAGTCATTGACATTTATAATATGATATGAGCATCCCCATCGATTGAAATTTTTTTTAGGGTGGATATATATGATCTTAATCTTTTATAAGGTATAAAAATAAAAAAGAAGCCATTTTTGGCCCAAAAGACAACTCAGACTTGTATAAAATGTGAAAATAAGCTCGATAGGGGATGTTTGGAAGATCACACCTCTTTGGATGTTATGCATAGAAATAAGATAAATTCAAAGATGTTAAATTAATTACTAATGAATAATGCGATGGCACTATTGACATTTCCTTGGTTATCTTGGTAATAATATCCATCGATGATATATAAGATGAAAATGAATATAATGAGGTTGAATGAGTCATAGATTAACATGATGAATATAAATCTACATAAACTTCACAATATACTCCTCAACCAAAGAACTCATGTAAAAATTCAGTTCCATCTCTTGCCTCTCTTATGCCTAGAAAGATAAGGATTTTGAGTGAGATCTATGATGATTCAAGGAATGATGATCCTAACATGAATTTTGATTTATTTTCTTAAGATGAACCTACATATTTTTTGAAGAATAAGTAAAAGAAGATAAATGGTATAAGGCCATGGATGAATAAATAGATGCAATAGAAATAAAAAAATACATGGGAGTTAGGTGATTTACCCAAGTGTAAAAAAGTGATTGGAGTGAAGTGAGTCTACAAGGACAAGAGCATAACAAAATGAAAAAAAATATAGATACAAATAAATAATGGTTGTCAAGGGATAAAGATAACAACTTGGTAGATAATATGATGAGACCTATGATCTTGTTGCATGAATTAAAACCTATGAGTTGTATTAGAAATAACTACCTAGAATAAGTGGAAGGTATATCAAATGGATGAGAAGTCTACCATCCTAAATGGAGTACTCAAATTAGAATTCTATGTGGATCAACCACCTGGGTATGAAGTCCCAATACAATAAAAAAAGGTGTATAGGGCCAAGAAAGTAGTCTATTGGCTTAAGCAATCACTAAGGTGTTGGTATAGTAAGATTTGTTTATACTTTAACACTAATGTATTCATAAAAAGAAATAGTGTCACCATAATTTAAAACAAGGAAATCCATGGCAATAATTTGATTATTATGTTTTATGTACATGATATAATATTCATAGTGAATGATGATGATTTTATTATTGATTTCAAAGAAGCAATGAAAATGGAAATTGAAATGATAGACTTGGGTTTGTTAAGGTACTTCATTGGTATGGAAGTATATTATATATTTTATGGTATTTTCATCTCTCAATACAAATATGCTTCAAAAATATTGAAGAGGTTCAAAATTTTGAACAAAAAACTTATGCCAAAAATAACTACTACATGTATCAAATTGAGTAAAGAAGACAACAAGACTGAGGTGAAATAAACATTATATAACAACATGGTAGGTAGTCTCATGTATTAGACAACATGTAGGCCTGATCGAGCGTATGCATTAATTTTGATTTATATATTCATGGAGACAACTAAGGATACACATTGTAAAACATGTAAGATAATTTTGATGTATGTCGATGAAATAAAGAACTATAACATCCTCTATATTACACCATTTAATTTTGATTTAGCTAGCTATACAACCAATTATTGGACATGTATTGTAGATGGTAGGGAAAGAGCATCGTGATATGTTTTTCACATGTGTTTAGGAGACATTTCATCATCATCCAAGAAACAATCCATTTTTTCTCATTATACAATAGAAACAAAGTATATTATAGAAAAATGTAGGAACATGTAAGTCTACTTTGATAAGGATAATTCTAGTTTATCTGAATAAGAAACAAAGAGACGGCACACCAATATATTATGATACCATATTTTCTATATCCTTAACAAATAATCCAGTGTTCCATGGATGAATCAATCATATTCATATTCACTATCATTTTATAAGAGAATTGGTTGGAGATGGTGAAATCAAATTAACATTTTTTAGATCTAAAGATCAATTAGTAGAAATCATCATGAAGGCACTAGTAACGCATACCATTAAGTTTTTGAGAAAAAAATTAGGAGTAATAGATACGGTAATAACTAGTGGTATAAATAAGGCAAGTTTTGGAAATCATAATTTCTCAACTCTCATTAAAAAATTTAACACTTGATGTTGGAATTTATTAATTTTAGTGGGGCAAAATTTAATTTAAAGTATTTCATATCAATCAAGATCATAAAGTAATGAAGATAAATAAAGAAGATGAAATATATAATCATATTTTATCTATTTGTTCAATGCCATAGCATTATAATTTTTTCTTGTAGCATTTGTTTATTATTAAGTCAATGTTCTTCCTTCACGATGGTTATAATGTTGTGAAAACATTAACCTCCTATAAATTTATTTAACTATATCTTATGTTCATAAATAACCATCTCTTGAATTATGATTGATATAATTTGCAACGTAAATTTAATTTTATAGCTTATTTGTTTATATTATTTTTATTTTATGATCGATGGATTGATGGCATCAAGTGTCCATCAATTCAGAAACACATATTAAATTTATAGAAAAAAATAGTAGAAAAAGCAAATTTTACTTTTTCATTATTCTTTTAAAATAAAAATAGTTATCTATTATTATAAATGTATTATATATTTAAAAAATTAATATAATAAATATAATCTTATAATTAACTTAAGTTTTTATTTATAGTCTTATTAAAATAAATGTTAATCCTAGAATAAGTAAAATTTTTATTTTTAGTAATATTCAAACCTTAAGTTTTTTTACTAATTTCCACATGCAAGCTCAGATGGAATTATAGAGACCCCTTATACTTATACATATCTAAACTATATTCGAGAGTGATATTAAGCTACAAGTTCATGACCAATTACAAAAAATCGAAATCTAGACAATTTTAATATTAGTGAATATAAATTTAAAGTCTATTTCTATGCCTTTAGTTGATATTTTTTTCCCCATAAAATGTGTTGAAAATGATTCTAATCAACTAGCAAAGTTTAGAATTTTGTGAATCTATTGACATCTTTTTTTATTAAAAAGGAGGATCAAACATATTCCTGGATCAAAATTAATGGATTGTGTAAGTTATGCTCTCACATTAAATATAAATATATGATTTGACATCTATAAAAGTATAAATAGGAAAAAAAATACTAAAATTATACTACATAAGTATGATATTATGAAAATAATACCAACACATTTTTGTACTTTAGTTTTTCTTTGATACTACATAAAACTTCTATCTTATCAAATATTTATCTATGGTGTTGTAGGACATTTTTCATATAACTACAGATTTTTTTAGTCTAAAGAATGTATAAACTATATATACTATACATATACATAAATGGCATTGAATTGTTTTTGTCAATTGTTCATAATTAGGGCACCATATTAACAATTGATTCTCTTTGCCTAATGGTGAAGAACTTGTGATATTAAAATAAAAGTAAAAATTTCAAATCTTCTAAGGGTTAGTTGTGTATGTTTTTTATTTGAATCAAAATTAAGTACATCCTACATATTAAGAGTGTGAGGTAGTCTCATTTACTATAATGTACATTTGAAACATAACCAAGGTGTCAAACATCATACACGTTAAAAGATAATTTTATTTTTAGAATTCTCATATTTGACTTCTCCTTGCTTTTAGATCAAGCATAAAATCCATTCATGGTTTTAATTTCTCTATCTCCGTATTTTAAAGGTGATGAGAGCTTAGCCGAAGTTTAACAATAATCTCATTTATGTATGATAAAATTATATTGGATGTATTTTTTTCTTGTTTATGTTATAATTATATTGATATAACATTAGTAGAATACCATTTATTTAGTTTTATCCTCTTAAGTATTTATTTTAACTTATTTTGTAATTTTTCTAGTGTGGATATTATCTCTTTTAGGTATATTTACCTCTTGAACCCCTCACTTTTTAATTAATTCATATCATTGTGATTAATTTCATTTTATTTAATTTTAATGATTTATTGGTATTCTAACTTGTGGATATTAATATAAATTATTATATCAATGTATGTTAAGAATTGGCAGAAGGATTCTCCTTCTAGTTTTAGCATACTTATTTCTATTGGCATTATTAGATAAGACGATTTGATATTTAATCTGAACTTATACATTAGGAAATTTTATTGAGCTCTAAAAAAACCTTTCAATGATTCTTTTGAAATGCATGGCCCAAAATGAGATAAAAACATAAAATGTTTATATTTATTAATATCAACAAGAATAACATCCTCAATTAACTACTCCATATTTTTTGATTGAGTAAAAAAACATTTTAGACCTCATATTTCATGCTTCTCAACATAATTAATCTAGATTCTCTACATAATTACTATAGTTATAATTGGGATTTATTTCACTTTTAATATTATTTCATACGTGGCTAGTGTTTTACCATCATGTAGGTGATTGGGGTTAGCTCATTCTAATTACACAACTTATATGTTTTCATGTCATTAAGTTAGTTCATGCCCTATTAGGGATTTAAGCTTCAAATATCTCTTTTTTTCCCCATCACACATCACAAAATAAAAATAATATCAGAAATAGATATATTTTATGCAATCACACATGACTATTCCCTAGTTTTAAACATTATTCAAAAGGGAATAAGTATCAGTCTAAGAAAACAACTACCATAACTATTGATCATGTTGGGAATAATTATTTTTATAATGATTCAATTTCAACTTATGGTAGTATTTTGGGTTTTAATCCTTCAAAATATTTCTAAATTTCTTCAACCAACACAAACAATTAAAGAAATCAAAACACAAAGTACATATATATTTTGAATAGTTTTTTCTTATTCACGTTGATTCTATTTCATCATTTCTAAATACTTACTTTCAATTCCCTATTTGTAAGTACATTTACTACACTGTATTATATGATATCATTTTATAAAATTGAGTATTAATCAACCATAGTTAATTGAATTTGAAATGAGGCAATAGTTTACTCAATCCTTTTTCAAACTTACAAAATAGAGAATCCATCCTTCTTCCATTGGAGGAATGATCTTCTTATCTGGGCTTCCTCATTTATATATATCTTTCAATTTATAGAGAGTTTGATTCTCAAATATTTTTAATATTTATCTTCCTTTTCAGATTGATGTATGAAATTTATTTGATGACTATTCATCCCAATGTTATGAATTTCTGATTAATTGTGTACATTTCAAATCTTATCCACAATTATTTTCTTTTACATGTACTAACATTTGATGTCTTTTTCTTATAATATTTTCTTATCATTATATCATATGGTTTCCATTTTTACATAATTATAACCATCCAATAACTTTGGATATGATATTTTATAGTGTATCCATTGTGACCTTTCCTTCACATTAATTCATGGCATACTAAAAATCCATTGTGG
>JARHVA010004589.1:1477500-1495000 GCA_037957365.1 Torreya grandis
ATTAAAAAAATTAAGATGTCATCACTTCAAATAGATCACACTCAAAAATTATATGCTATTTATTTATGTGTTAAATAGATCATAACTTGCCACTAAACTAAGTAGGACATTGACTACTTTAATTTCATATGCTATAGACCTCCTCTTAATGATTTAAGATTGTCATATTTATATGATTATAGAGATATGTAGATGATCAAAATTAAAAATTATTTACCGTTTGAATGAATAAATTAGTATATTGAAATCAATTTGTAAAAAAATACATTTTATTGAATAAAATATTACAAATAATTAAAAATCATTTATTCAAATTGAATAATCTTAAAACTAATTGAATTGGTTAGGATGATTTCTGAAAAATATGACATAAAATATAGATTAGTAAAAGATATAAATGTAATATTCAAACACTATACAGTTGGATAATTTGACATTATTTTGGATATAATTCAATTACCCTAACATTGAAACATGTCAATGCAATACAATGCAAGAATTCTACTCTTAACAAAACTCATGATGTTGGACCCATATAACCAAGATTACAATGGAAATTAGTATTAAATTTATAATATGTAGTATATGATAAAAATATCTCATGCAAATAAGATGTAGAAAATCTATTCATATATCACAAAGAACTTATAATAGGTGGATTATATTTCAATTATATTGGAGCAAAATGATATTTTTATTTACACTGCTTTTTCTCATTTAATAACATTAAATCATTATATTTTGTAAACATATTTAATTATGATATATTTTTAATATCTAATAAAGGCAATATTTAAATTTATAGGTTACCCAAATCTTCATGATGGATTTTACTATGTAACCATAGCCCTCAAAGCCATAACAATTTTATAATATGATATTTAAATACATAAAAATTGAAATCGCGTTTAGAAAACATAATTCATGATTATTACATCATAAAAGTAGAGGTGTTGTGTTTAACTTAAATTTGAACTATGCAAACACCAAGAAACATAACATCTATTGAATTATGAGATGCTATAAAAAAAAAATGTTTTCATAAAAATATTAAGACTATCAAACAATATATTTTTTATTTTAATATATAATATCAATAATTAATTTATGAGTTTCCCCTCAATCCTTATTTATTCATATATTAAATTACATAAAAACAATCGCAACCACTTTGTGATTAAATATAATATTACCTTTAGGATAATTTAACATTAACATACTTGAGGAAAAAACTAGAAAATAAATACGTGATACCATGCTTAAACATAATATTTATATGATATAATATAAATCAAATACGCATGTAGGCACTAATATAGACCATTTTTGAACATATTGATGTAGAGAGTTTCATACAATTTGTCAACAATAATGAAAATAAGAATTTCTTACAACTTTACCTCTTACCCCTGCTCAATCCTTCAGAGTTTTCACTTTGCTTTGTTTTTAGATTCTTTGCATCCTAATTCTTTGTCTCAAACATAAAACCCTTCACAAATCGTTGTCTCTTCTGTGTGTTTCCTCTGTTCAGTCCTTTATAGACATCTTTAGTCTCTCTACACGCACAATCATAATCTGCAGTCAACCTCTAATGTCTCATTACTTTCTGTCACATCTGCCAACAATTCCTCGAACAAATAATTCCTTCTTGAAGGAAGCCTATCATGATTCACTCTGGCATTCAACAGTGTTCTTTTCACACTGACCTAATACTAGAACAACTACAAATTACTCATCTTTCATTCATTCAAAGGGTTTCTAAACTGCACGTGTTCTTCATGACAGGGTTCGGCATACCTTTATTACCTGGATTTGAGTTGTAACAACACGATGATAACAACCTGTCGGGATTACTTCTCTTGGAGAATACGTTTCAAAACCATATAACAACAAACTCGTATCAACCGTTAAACATTTCAAAGCTATTATTTAGAGAATTCTATCATGCTTTCCTCGTCAACATTTGAAAATCGCTTAATAAAAATTAATCCATCTACTAATAACACAAAGGAATGTTTATAACTAACTCGGTTACCAGTCCGATTTCGTCTCTTAGTTCGCTGTAGATTATTATGGAGTTCGGCAGATTAGTGCATATATAACTCGGGTCTATTTTCTATCAGATATACTCGGACATTCCACAAATATTACAGGAAAATACACAATGAATTATGGTAATAACAACATGCATAGTCGGTGGATGCAATACTTGAACTAGTTACGACTTCTACCTATAAAACAAGAATCTTGAGTTCATAAGCGAGTTCAAAATTCCGTATTCAAGCTCATAACCCTTTATCATTATACAAAAATATACACAGATCCTTATTTCCTTGAATACCGGCTATCTAGAACTTCGAAAACAACTATACACTTACCATATTTGGAGAGCTTTCCATCTTTCTTCTCCACGACTTAGTCGACGCATAGCTAATCAAACAGATCATCTGTGAATAGCATGATAATCGCTTTTCTTTGTCAAATACCAATAGGTGCACCACTTATAATCTTCTAAAGGCCAGGTGGAATCATTACACCAAAAGAGTTTCAAAACCCAATCAATCTAAACGTTGCATAATCAATATTGGACAACTCCTTACGCCAAGACAAGTTACCAGGAATACATTCCACACAACTGTTTACCACACATTGGACCTGTTCAGATCTTTTTGATGCATAGGATTGAAATCCATTAATCCACATTCACACAGTTCAGAATGAAAAATAACTATTTGAAATATTCAATCATAATCCGAGCATCTAATCAAGGTTTTACCATGATCCAGACAACACCACCACTTCTGAAGTAGACTCCTGTATCATAGATAGTAAATACTAACATATCAACACCAGAATTGATAGTTCTGTATAGGCAACAGTCTATATCCCAAATTGATGATCTCAATAAATACTGTGTAATAAACAGATTTAATAGAAATTTTGTAGCATGGGAATTCTAGAGCAATATGATGCAACTTGTTTCAATAATTACTTTATATATAATTATTTACAAATATAGGCCTAGAAGGCCTTCATAACTCCTCCCTTACACTTTTCTACTCTTTTATCTGATCTAAGCCAACCGACTAACTAATCATCCTTTATTCTTGATTGATTCACTTGCTTTGGCTCCTATAATGTGCAAATAAGACTTTTCTATTTGCATGTTTTTATTGGTCAAAGAATATACCAATATTCCCTACTTCTCCACCCTTTTAGCTGCCTCTAGAGGCTTCTTAGGATGGATTGACATTTATAGAGGGTCGATATGTATAGTCTTTTAGGGTCATGTCACATAAGTATATGCCCTTTACAATTAGATTCACATCCTTTACAACTGTCATAAGACTGATTACGTTTTTTAGAATATTCAAATCCTCATCTTGGAGCGATATTCAAACTATTGCTAAATAGACCTAACTGAAGCATTCAAAACTTTTTATTGAATTTGAAGAACTCCTTAAGAACTTATTTGTATATGGTATTAACGTTTTCCTGATGCTCTTGCATCACATATATAGAAGTAAATAACATAAAATTCAATGTCTCTGATTCCTATTGGGATTATCACTATACTAGTTGGCTTCAATTTAATATGTGGTTATATATAACTATTTATTATATTATTCCATATCACATATCATGTTTTAAAGAAAATAAAAAATACACATTCAACACACATAATAATTTTTGTTTATTTTTATTGTTTTAATATACAAAATTATTTCATTATTTTTAAGATATTTTTCCTTTAACAATACAAAATATATTAGTACTTACTAACATATCACTAATAAAAAAATATGAAAAAAAAAACTTACATACAAAGATGATATGCAACAAATGGTAAAATACATATGAACCTCAATCAAAATGGTAATTTCTAACATTTTATCTTGGACATTTAATTATATTTGCTTAACAAAAAAATTATGTTCATGACATTTACATGATGCTTACAAAGAATTCAACATGGATTTAGACAAGCCTATTGATCATAAAAAATCACAAAAATGTTTACAATGTTATATTATTTTTGCCAAAAAAAATATGTTACAATTTTATTTTTTTTTAATTTGATGTATCATAATATCATCTAACAGAAAATAAATTTAAATTATATAATCTAGCATTGAGTAAATAGTAAAAATAGAAAAGAATCAACTATTAAATTTTGTATATTATATTCATTCCATATTATGTGTAATAATACCAAATTCAATTTATGCCTTATGCCTTATTTTCTTAAAAAAGCTATAGATAAGACATGCCTTCTTCCAACTCAATAATTCCATTACAATGAATCTCATTATGCAGTCATTATACTAAAAAGTAATTTTTGTATATTATGTTTACAACTCTAACATGGGGAAATATATCTCGACTTTAATACTTTTCCGCTTTGGATTTTTTTTTTAAGGATATGCGCTGGTCATTTATGGTCTTAGTATAATTTTTTTTCCAAATTTACCTAAAACTAAAAATATATTACATGTAGATCATTTGAAAAATAATGTCCAAATGACTATAACCATGACCATCAACATTATTTTCACATTTATTTCCTAGAATGATGGTTAATATTATAGAGTTTACAATGAAAAATAAAAACTCAGTATCAAATATGTGACAATGACTTCTGCCTTACATTCTTTTAAAAAAACACCGTTGAAAATATCACAACAATTTTTAAAAAGCGTATGCTTACTCAAGAACCTACAATAATGAACTTATAGAATAAAATAATGCATTAATTAAGGGAACATTTAAATCCATTATTATTGATTACCAAAATGATTTAGTTAATATTAAATTCATTTAGAGGATGCTGAATCTAAATATGACATGGTTATAGTAGGCTTTCTTATTCAAACATCCCATTTATTTATATTCATCCATTTTAATGTTTTTACTTTATTTCAATAATACACAGGTATTTTCTCTCTATATATAAATTAACATTGTGTAAGTATTTTTAGAATTATAATATATGAAAACTACATGTAAATTTAACCCCACCTTTTAATATAAAATGTTCAACAAATAAACCAATAGTTTCATTCAAAAATATTTACAGAAATGGCCTCAAAGGAACTGATTCATTGTTTGTGTTTCAATCCAGTATATTTAATGCATTCAACAAAAAGTTTAAAAAAACACTTAAAAAACTTATCACAATAAAATATTTAAATAATTTTTAATTCAGTATTTATTATTTAACAATAAATTTTTTCTTCCAAAAATTTTCAGGATATATGTTACTGTGACACTTGACAACTGTATTTCCCATGTTTACTCATATCATTTTTAACAATTATGAATTGATTTTTTCAGCCGATACTCCAAGAAATTATTTCTCTCTGATAAAATTGTTAAGAAACTCATTATACTAATATCTAGATGCATTAAAATGTTACATAAGCATAAATTATAAAAATTAATTTCACTGTATAGAAAATAATCCCTTAAGAGAAATATCCTACACTCAACTAAAACATTATCCAAACAAAATAAAGAGGAAGTTTCAGCTACTGTAATCTGGTTATGTCACTTATAGGTATGGAATCTTCATAATCATAATGACCATCAACATCATATCTATCAGGAAAGATTACCTACCTTTCCAAACTAGGTATGTTCACTACTATGAAAAAATGAAACAATCATTTGAATATTTGAAAATTTGTTTTCATAATCTCTAGCTTTAGTATCTCTTCATTTTAATTTTCTCAATATATATAAAAATATTTTATGTCTACATTTAAAGTCTTTGTATTTTATTTTAAACATTAGCTTTACAAAAAAATTATACTATTTGAAACTCATCTTTTTGAAGATCTATTCTTAATATCTTCAATTTTATGAATAAAAATTTATGAATCCTTTCATTTTCACTCTTTAAATGGCTCATGGTAATGTTAAAATATTTTTTTAATATATCATATTTAATATATATGAAAATTTATCATCAATACATGTAGCTATATGATAACTTTTACTATTTGGTCTCATCCTAGCTCCATGCCTTATTTTTGAAGCAGTTATCTTTGATTATAATATAAATATGTATTTTTATATTTAACCTTTGATGTATACTACATGGAATACTTCTATTGACTAATATTTATTATTATGTCTTGCACAAATTTCATAAATACTTTTGTTGCATGTAGATGGCACACAGATATCTAAATTTATTTAAAATAACAACAAACAAGGCCGACATATTTTTTCCCTCGTAATGATTAGGTTTTTGTTATTTATATCTTTTTATTTGTTTCTTTATTTATATTTTCTTGTGAATAACTCAATATAAGTACCGTATGTCTAGCTTTCATTGTACTATTTTTAATCATGTTCTTTTTTTTTAAGCATGTGTTATGTAATTTATTTGGTACACTAAGTTTGTTCTTTTACACCAAATATTGGGCTTTTGTGTATGTAATTATTTCCACATTTGAACCATATGCAATATATGTTGGTAAATTTAATCCTGTTTAGTCTTCTATGTCATGTATTTTCGGAATTCTTTGTTTTGTGGTTCGAGATATGTTATGCATAATTTAGTCTCCATTTATGTCATTGTGCGATTTATTGATATCAATTAAAAGTTATTTTTATACTGTTACCTTTTTACAAAAGATTTAAGTAATTGATTAATATATCTATTTGCATTCCTTAAATTCATTACTCTACTAATTTAGTTCTTTTATATATACATAAAAAATATATGTTAACTATTCTAATTCTATTTTAAAAAATAAAATAAAACAAATAAAAATAAAATTATCTAAATTAAACGAATCCTTTCCTATATTTAAAAATAAAACAAAGACACGATTTTTGCCTTCATGTCCCTCTAACTTATTTCTACATAAAACTATAAATTATAAAAGCTAACTATCCCATTCGTTAGTAGTGATCCCATTTCAAATGAATACAACTATAAATTTTTTCAAGATCATTATAGATTCATATATAAATAAAAAGTTACCATCTGCCTCATTATAAATTCTTATTTATATATATTTAATTGTTCAAATTGTTTATTTATTTTTGTTGGTATTTTCTATGAAATATTTTAGAATAGAGGTCACTTTCAACTTGTTTTATTCATCAATAATCTCCTTGTCCATTTAATTCTTAGTAAAAAATTTAATTTGAATTCAAAAATCTATCATACACTCCTTTATAATTCTTTAATGTTATAAAATAGTGAAGGATGTCAAAAAATTACATTATAACTAAAGTGAATATTTTTAGATAGATATGATTTTGGTGGGATTTTTACTCTTATATACTTTTGAGCATAGCTCCAACTGATCTAGGACATGATCAGAGGCCCAGATCCCCAAGAACACAGGTACCATAAATACCAATGATGACCGCAACTAGCATGATAATTCTAAGGAATGACTCTAACGGGTCTATAAATATGATCAATGATCTTAACAAGCCTAATACCAATAACCGGTCACAACCGACCTCTAATACCCTCTAAGATTTGAACCTGGGTGGTGTTTATAGCAACAAAGTTGCTTTAATAACTCAACCATATCTCATCAATAAAATAAAGTGAATATTGAATCCATGGCTTTAATCCCAATATATAATCTCGACTAACAATGTGTCACAATCATGCATTCATAACGCCATTCAATTCATGGATTTCCTTGTTCACATTGATGTTAACTTTATACTTTCTATACGATTTGAGTTTTTAATTATCAGTTTATTAATTGTTAGATTCAAATGTTCTATACTATGACATCAGTTATGAACATATGGAAAAATATTGTATATTATGGTTTTTATAATCTAAAAGTCTTCATTGTGTTTTTCATTTATTATTTCTACTCATAGTGAAGTGTGTGGATGTCTTTGATTACTTCTCAGTCATATTCACAGATTCATGGAAAGCCTTTAAATTTATAAGAAGAAAAAAATTACAATGGGTTCAATGAGATTTATTTTTTAGTGTGTATTTTTTTGGTGTCTAAATCATTTTATATTATAAATAAATATACCACAATTATATTCAAAACATATAAATAAAGTATGTACAACAATTTAGAAATAATTTTAAATATAAATAAAACATGAGTAAATATGTCATTGATTAATATTTATGGAGTCAAAAAGTCACAAGTCTTAAAATTTATTTGTTTATAGTCTATGAATCCATTAGATGTCAATATTATTTCAAATCTATCATATTTCTCTGGATAGTGAGTATATAGATTTATTTCATATCGCAAAAGTTCAATGAAGTGCAAATTTTAATTTAGTTAATTATGTGACACCATTGCAAAAACATGGGGTCATGATAACATGGAGTTATCTTTCATTATTAAGGTGGTGTAGTGAACTATATGGATGCACTAGAAATTCAAATCCTCTTTATATTCTCACATGTCTAATTTTTATTTATTCATAATAAATAAACATACCCATGATCACATATTTTAAATAATTAATAATATGTGTTGACACCCTAAATGTGTATTATAAAATAAGGTTTACTATAATTCATAATAGATGTATAGAAACTTTAGAACACAAGTCTTAGTATTAAAATACTCATAACAATCATAATCAAGTCTTGAGGTCATATCATCATGCAACATAACTTACTCTTAGAAATAATTGGAGGATTCCTTAGATATATTGATATATTTATAGAGAAAGTTAAAAATATTTATAGATAAAGATATTTCAAACATTATTAGATCTACAACAAATACATATTTTTGAATTATTTATTCTATAAAACATACACAACATGTGAATTGTTTAAAGAGGCATTGAAACATTATTAGATCTAAAACAAACACATATTTTTGAATTTTTTTTATATAAAACATACATAACATGTGAATTATTTAAAGAGGCATTGTAGTTTATATTTTATTTCAAATAATATATACTTATCATTTATTTGATACAATTTCAATCATTTTTTGGATTTTTGTGTCATCTAATCTATGGTTTTTTATATCATAAAATGGGACATTTGACATGATATTTCTTTGCATCAAATGTGTGATGATAAAAACAACATTCATTAATTCAAGAAATGGATTGGAAGGAATATCAAAAAGATACAATGATAAAATTAACCCTAAAATTTATTAAATTAATAAAAATCGTTCCATAATATGACCATGGAGATATATTGAAATGGAAATTACAAACACGTACCAATTCATATCTTCCTCATAAAAAATAAATAAACAACATAAAGACCATGGTTTTTACAAAATCTATGTCAAAATGGGAAAAAAAATGCAATTATTTCCAAAATAATTAATACTAAATATAGCATAATATTTTAAATTGACAATGAAGATTAAATAAATCAAGCTTTTCTTATTGTCAACAAATATGGAAATGCTTACTCTTTAGGCCAACACTCCCCACTTTTTCAATAAAAACAAAGACCACTATTTATTATAAATTGAGATACACACGCTATTGTAAAGACCATATTTTGTTTAAATTTTTTAAACATGTTAAAACAAAAATAGGGAGAATTTAAAGGTTTTATCTTTTATGTTATTTTCTTTATCATATCAACATTCAAAGGTTTGTTCACATTGTATACTATTATAGGTATTAGACCAATTAATTTTCTATGAGCTTATCCCATATGTTTCTCCATGAAATAAATAATACACTCAGCATCCACCTTCATATATTATAAGGTTCACATTGTATTTATAACTCTTGATATCCTAATGAAAACCAACCAAACCATTGTATAGAATTAAAAATATAGTCAATAACTCCCATTAGTGAAGGAAAAATTGAAGACTTTAACTATGTTTAATAACTCCCTGATGACGTGACCCCATTATTGTGTTATGATAATAATGTGTATTATTTTAGAAGTAAAATTTTATAGTATTATTTGCATGTGCATGTGATAATGAAAATATGAATAAAATTTAAAAATGTCCAAATTTTCATGACTAATAAAGTACAAGTATGAAATTTTGGAAAATTCAATTTTTGATCATGACACATGTCCTAATATCAAATATTTTTGATTTAAATTTTATCACAATATATTTTTTAAAATATATTATTTTTGGTTTCTAAATACATGTGAATATATATTCTATTTTAATGCAAACAAAATCATGTTTTAGGTCACTGGAAAGATATCATTTATCAATTAGGTGTGGCCACATGAGCATTATGAAGGCTCTATTACATAATAAAATGAATTATAATGTTTAAATAATTTAATGAAACAATTTATCTTTCCATTAGTCATATGGACTCCTTAACCATTGTTGACACTTTTATAAGGTTTAATAATTTACCTTTTTTATTCAAGTCATAGATTATACATGATTAAAACACATCTACATGTTGAATTCTCATAGTGTCATAGAATTTTAAACATCATTTAAAGTGTAAAAAGTGATATAAATATTTTTTTACAACAAGGACTATGTCAGCACTTCAATCTTTGTGAATTCCCTATACTTTTTATGTGACCAATATACACACACTTCTTTTAAAAATTAAGATACCCCTTTCTCCTAAATTGATATACAAATTTAATTTGAAAATAATTATTTCTATATCAATTCTAAAATACTAATGTTAATCACGTTAGACGAAAAATGAGAAGAAAATGAATTTTATTTTTTCTTGATCAATTCATTTTTTTATTATGGGCAAAAAAGGTTTTTTGAATCAGGGATCTAACCGTAAAAATGAAAAAAATAATATGGCCTAAAAGTCTAGATATAAAAATAGACTATACAATCCAATAACACACCCAACCACATAACATAAAAAAGTAACAAGAATAATAAGAATATCTTCCCTAAAGAAAAAATTACAACCCAAAGCAACATCTAATATGGCTAAGCTTATCTCAATCCATTTTCTTTTTCATATCTAATAGACATGTTAAATGGTTCTAATATCTCTTTTATTTTCCCCTATTTATGTTTCTTAAAATATAACATCCATCCCCTTCATCATGATTTGACAATATGGGGATGAAAATTTACAGTTTATCCATTTGTTTCTATATCAAAAAGAATTTATCAACCATTTCCCTAATCTAGGGACTACATATACATTCTTATTTTTTATAAAAACATCTTGTACATTCGATTCCTTATTTTTATGTGTTTTCTTTGTACCTTAATTTGGATCTTCAATGGCATCCTTATTTTCTAACATAATATCAAAGAAATAGTTTCCACCAAGTTCCACATGAATCTAGGCATGATTAAAATATTCAAAAGGGGTTTCTAGAACCAAATTTTAGTCTTCACATTGATACTCTCTAGCATTAATATCTTGAATAATGACATATTTAATCCTAACATCAATCCACCAAGCACTATATTATTTTAATTTAGCACTTCCACAACTATTGACTAGGTGACCAGTTTGAAAACATATTATACATCTAAATGGTAGGATTTCAAAATATATGGATTGGAAATAATATTTTAATATAAATTCCAATTCAAAATGGTCCAGTAAATCCTTATAAAAATAAATGCATTTACCAGGACACATGAAAAAGAGTATGCTCATTTTCTTCAGTAACAACATCTTATATAAAATTCTCTAATAATATTTTGTATAGCACTAGACACATTATTATGTATATATTTATGAAAAAATCCTCCATTTACATATAAATAACTTTTATTTTTTTCCTCATATCCATTCATTCATCTTAGATTTTACTTTCTTGATGCATGTACTTTGCTTCTTCCTTGATGCATCTCTCATCACTAGCCTCATAAGCCTCCTCAAGGATATGTTTCATTCTATCTCTTGAGATAATTCCACCCTTAATCTTCCTACGGACCAGTAATTAGTTATTTAATCCATCATCATCATCATCATTTCATACCCAAATCTGAAGAATACACTCTTCACTCTTGTCTCTTGCTTGCTCAATTTCACATAACTTCATAGGCCTAAAGGATTCATTCATGGTTGAATGGCTATTAACTTATCATGAGGGATCATATGTCCATAAAATTACCTATTTAAATTTTTTTAAACATGTAAACAAATGACCCACTTGTAAATATGGAAGTCTCAACCAAGATTCCATTTCCTTCTTTAAGATCTCTTCTTTAGTAGCGATATTTAGGCACAAATCTAGATAGTTTGAACAATACATAGTGTTTATTGAAAAAATAAGGATATTTTAAAGAAAAAATTATACTTTTTTATCTTCACCTATAGTTCAAGGGATCAAATATCAAGGTAAACCTAATAACTCACCAAGTCTCTTACCCAATTAGGTATGTCTTACACCTAATCAAGTACACAACTAAAGAAAATGTATTTTACAATTAAGTATGAACATAAAAACACATTATATATATATATATATATATATAAAATTAAAAAAATAGTGTATTAAAAATATTCATGATTTTTCATGGATGGAAATTAAAGATATATGAGTTTCAGGATATGAAACTCTAGCTTGGTCATCATAGCCCTGCACAAGGCCAAGGGCATATAAAATGAGATATTTTGAGTTTAAAAAAATTTACAATTAATATAATGGTTTTTAATGGTCCTATACACCTCACATAACCTTCTCCAATATCTTATTTTTCTTTATTAATCATAGAAAGTGTCCAATATACAATGTTCTAAAATTATGAGTGTTCTTAAATGGACTGTGTGGCAAATTGAGTTGACTTTTGTATTTATAAATAAAATTTAAGTTATCTAAAGGGGTATGATGCATATATAATGTGTATAAAACAATATTTAAACCTATATAATTATTTTAAAGCTTTAAAAAGTCTATATTGATGTCTTATAGGCATTTTAGTAGAGTTCTTAGAAATGATCAGAAGTCTTTGTCTAAAGCTTAGGCAAATTTTGATTTCAAACTTGTATCTAGTTATTCAAAATAGGTTTCCTAAAAATAAAATAGTATTAAATTGTTTTTTATTATCATCACTCAAACTAATTCAATAATTCTATGAACAATAAAACATACTTGCCATGTTTGTTGTGAGAATTGAGTTATCACTCTTTCAACTATAGTATACCTATAAATTATATCCAATATGAATTGAAACAACCTAATATTTTAAAAATTTATTATTTTATTAAATAAATAAAATATATATAAGACTTAGGGATATAAATAATATTCAATCAATAGTAGTTTTCATTGATGATTGATTAGACAATTCTTCAAAATGCTTAATTACAATATAACAATGTTCTTGCATAGGTTATTGTGACTCTCATTTATTTATTTTATCCAAAATACTTATAAAATATCATAATAAAAAAAATTATACCACTATAACAATACTCACACTAACCTTATACATGCATATATCTTCTCTTTTTTCATCCCCAACATGCAACATAGTTTACTTTTCTTGCCAACCCCATGGAGGGTGGTATTTATACATGTATTTACTTGGATTGAATTATTATTTTACATGAAAAGTAAATTTAAATAGTATAAAACACCCTCCTATTACTTATTTATACCCATTACAAACATTTACCAACCTTAGTTTTCTCACAAAATCCAAAACATCACTTTAGACCTAGTTATAACATTCAAAACTTTAAATTCTTGATTCTTGTTGGAAATATATATATATATATATATATATATATATATATATATATATATATCTATGAAACACACAATATAAAATACTTACAATGATTATAAAAATGTATAAATATCCATATAAGACCTCTCATACCCTATAAATAACAAAAGTGGTCATTATGAACTCTCAAACACATTTACAACTTATGTTAACTAGGCATGCTCTGCATCATACTCCTCAAGTTGGCAAAATTGAGCTCCTACTCAATGCATCTATTCCAACTTCTTCCTTGATTTTATATTATTTCAATTATGATATTTTGAGATCTAATTGTTGTTTCTCATCTTACCCTTCCAATTTCTCCTTAGTTGGTGCCTTTGTCTTTATCTGATTGTCTTGTTTTATCTCTTTACCAGCTCATCCTCTATTTATATGAAGTATCTGACATACTAAAACTCTTTATCCACTTCATATTATATCTCCAATATCTATGAATTCTAACTATTGTTATTTTATTTTAATGGTTGATTATCCTTATTTACTCCTACTCCTGTTCCATAGATTCCTTTAACACTTATCATGATTAGTTCATGCACTCTTTGTTGGTATAACTCCTCAACTATGAATTCTTCTTCATCCTCATGATCTAATGGATTATTAATCACAAACAATTCCATCATCCTTGTCAAAATTTCACTGATATCTTCCTTGGATACCTCTTCATGACACTCCACCTTATCATGGTGAGTCTTCTCATAACCTTTCTCATCATCAATTGATAACTCGTTGAAAAATTCATGTTCCACATAATAAAACACTTATTGGAAACATATTATCTTGATATCATCATTCTAATAAAAATAAAATCAGATGTAATATTACCTATTAAATATTTTAACTTATTACCTTTATTTTTATTATTCTCCTACTTTCTAGCTTACTTGCTTGTGGATATCCTTCTATGAGCCTTTATTATTCACCTCTTAGCTTACTTATTGGAATATTTATTCGGTGAAGGTTTCCATATATTTTGTCTCTCCATTATATATTATTCTCATTCATTCTTTTAATATCCTTAGGATTGATATTATCCTCTTCCCAACATGTATTATTCATACAAGAAACTCTTTTGTAAGGATCCTGGTTGTTATCCCATTTCCTTCGATACATCATGAGATATAATGATTAATTATTTATTTTAGACATGTGATCATGAAGCTTATATTTTTTTCTCATCTCCATACCTGTACCACCTTTCCTATTACATTCCCAATTGCATTCATGAGAGTTGATATTCTATTCAATAACCTCATGGTGCTTTCCATCTTTTCTTGTTCTTGTATGTTTATTTTCTTGTTTATTAAATTTTAATTTATGACCTTTTATTAAACCATAAACTAACCATACTTATTCTTTGATAAACTCACATGACCTTGTACTCAACTTCCCTTGGCTGGTTACTTTGCTTGCATCACCTGGAACTAATGCTTGTCGATCTTCTTAGCTGCAATTAATGTTTGGTTATTGATTTTATACACTCATATGACCTAAAATTTCATCTTCAAAACATTATATATCATTTTATTGATTTCAAATATTCAGTGTCTTCAATTCAACTACTATGATGGCTTACTCATTTACTATGAGGTTTCAATTATATGATTCTTGCATCGTCTATTGCCATGGTTTTCCGTCTTCCTTGTATGATCTATCATCTATTATTTTACAACTTCAACTTCTATGACATATTGTACAATAACTTATTTTTTGGGATTCATCATTTATGAGAGTCAAATATGAATCCTTATTCTACTACATATCAAATTATTTAAGCACTTTATGAGATGCTTCAACTTCATATTTAATTTTCATGATCCTATCCATCAATTTAATTGTTTCCTTATATAATACATGTTTTTTAGTTGGAATATAAACAAATTAATTACTAAAATTATAATTGACAAATAAACCTTAAGACCATTTAGCCTTTTCAAATTATCCTTAATTCAATTATGCTTCATTTATGCTTTTAATAAGGCATTCTTCTTCTTGAATTTATCCTTATCCAATAATTTATCCTCTTTATAGGTTACAAACCACTATAACTCTATATATGGATTCCCAATTAGTGTCTTATTAAACATAAGCATGTTTTTCATGCTTTCTCTCCTTCATGTTTTAAATTTTTATGTCTTAACCAAGGAATTTTTTTTCCACCCTTCTAACTACGTACACACATGATAAGAAATCATGATTGTTAAAATATTTAGTCTTACTTTTCTTCACCTTCTCCTTATTAGGTTTCTTTATATTCATGATTATTTCCTTCTTCACAAAGTAATTCTCACCATCCTCTTATCTACCAACTTTTTCACTCATTGTTAACTTATTTATCACCTCCTTCAGATGTATACATAAAAACTTATTTTAATTTTCATTATCTATCTCTCTTCACTAGGCTCATAAGCCTCATCAATATTATGTTAATTTATATTTGTTTATGGCATGTGACCCTTGATCTACATCTATATATTCATTCCTTATTTAGTCCATCATCATCATTTCATAACTCCATAAAATACAAAGTCATTTATAAATAATAGATGTACTAACTAGATGAACAAATTTAAGTATGTAGCCAACACAATAACTACATAAAATACAAAGTCATTTATCAAACCAAATTATATAGTAAAATCATCAAAACCAAAAGAATAAACAACTACTAAGGTTAGTGTAGTATCATAGTAAACTAATCAACTTATCCTATTTAAAGAACCAATGAAATAATTTACATGCATGGCTAAGTCTCAAGATTCATTAATTTCAAAAGATCTTGGAGTGTCACCTCATATCTCTCCCTCATCATAGAGAGGTTGAAATGATTCAACATCTACCAGAAGTATATGATGCCAGTGCTTATTACAAAAATCATCAAGGTGCAAGGAATTCTAAAAACTAGGATTTTACCTCAAAGAATAAGATATATGACCTAAATGATGATTAAAAATAATAGTTGATGATTCTTGAAAGGATTTAGGTTCAAAACTTGGTGATCATAGGAATTATAATATATTTAACAATCCTTTGCAATATTATTCTAATAAGGAACCAAAAGTGAAAATGGAATATAATACACATCCTCATCTATCACATTCTTGGAACCCATTAGATGGGGTTATTGGTAATTATAAATAGCATGCACCTCACATGGTTCAGAGAGGTTCTATTAACTTTGATTACAGTGAGATTATGGATGAGAAATAAGATCCTCATTACTTATTCATTCAAACATACCTTGATAACCAACCTTTACACATTATTATCATTAATAATGGTAAAAGAGAGAATACTTTCAACATCAAAATAATTATGCATTTGGGTTATATGCATGATCATTTACATACCCCAAATAAATCAATTAGAGCATTCTGTGGGACCTCACATTAGGTTCTTGGTGATATTAACTTACCTTTACAGGTGGGCACAACACATGTGGTTATTACCTTTTAAATTATCTCTTACATTGGTATTTTTTATGTGTTATTAGGATGACCTTGGATACATACTCTATGCATTGTAAATTTTATATTACATAGTTATGTTAATTACATTCATGCCAACATAGTAATTATAGTATGGCAAATTCTTTATAAACACCCATAAAGGTAAATATAATAAGATAATTATTAAACCTATTACTGTTATTCTTATATGAAAGGGTAAAAAATAAGCAATTGCATTTCATAAAAAACCCATAATAGAGAGCCTATTGCATCAGAGACACACAATGGATTCCACATAATATTTATCTATTACATAGCATACACAGATATATAAATCATCTAAATATGTCCCTATTAATGTATTTCAAACATACCATAGAGAGTTAAATGATGGGTTCTATGAAT
>JARHVA010004589.1:1500000-1502500 GCA_037957365.1 Torreya grandis
TAGCCATATTAAAATAGTCAAGAAAAGGAAACAAATAATAAGATATATAAAATATTAGGTAATATTATTATTTTTATCAATCAAATTTGCATCCTTTGGGAGGTTGTTCAAGCCTTTTAAATTTTTTGTAACATGAAAACACTTCAAGGTTGAGGGTACCCTATTAGAGAGCTAAATACGGATAGCTACCCTTGATGAATCCCTTAAGATCAAACACTACTCCAACACTTTCTAACAAAAAGGAAAGAAACATATTCTAATAGAGGTGATACACTAAATATGTTCTTATCAATACCAACCAACTGATATTGCACTTCAAAGAAGATACTAACCTTCACATGCTACTAATCCAAATCTACCTCTATACATTAATGTTTATCATGAAGGTTTGTGAATATAGATTGAGATAGGATGACTAATCAATAGGTCATGACATGAAAATAACCAAATAAAAAATCACTAAAACCTTATAAAATTTGTTTAAAAACTTCAAGAGACCTACAAATAAGATTACAAACTAAGCATGAATGTTAAACAAGGGCAATCATGCCAAGGAAGAAAGACTATGACTTGGAAATATAAACTAATCAATCATGTATATTTAACTTAGTCCATAGAGAAGGTAAAAAAGGGTTATTATTCATGTATATAATATTTTAAATGGGAATGGATTCACTATACACAGGTGGAGGATACAAAATCATCTAATTAAGGCCCAATATATAGATAAAATGAGAGAATAGTGTCGAGGAGAGAGAGAGAGAGAGAGAGAGAGAGAGAGAGAGAGAGAGAGAGAGAGAGAGAGAGAGAGAGAGAGAGAGAGAGAGAGAGAGAGAGAGAGAGAGAGAGAGAGAGAGAGAGAGAGAGAGAGAGAGAGAGAGAGAGAGAGAGAGAGAGAGAGAGAGAGAGAGAGAAGTGTCTAAAATGAGTTACAAAAATAAAATAATTTGGAACTAAACCATAAATATTCAAATAAAAGTGTTAGTATTATAAATATTCTCTTATGCTCCAAGTGGTGTGGAAGTTTTAAATGTTGTTTGGCACCTTCCCTAGCTCTTGAATATTACCTCTTGCCTTGGATTGTGGATTGACAAGTGGCCTTATTGATGGTAATATAATGTATAGATACATATTTTATATAATTTTTAAACCTCTCAACTTATATCTAATGGTTCCCTTTAACACATCACATCATTCTCTTTCTAGGTGTCTAGAAGACTCTTCATCTCAATAGGCCATTTTGTTGACAAGCATAAAAAAGTAAATATGTATTCTTAAAATAATTATATATAAATTTATATCACACTAAAATCAAAAAATACCTTCAAAAACTCATTTTGAGGTATAAAACCACCCTCAACAATTCATTTTGCACCAAAAGCTCCAAATTGGCCTCATTCTTTGTAGCCCTAAAATCATGCAAATCACCTTATGTACAGAAGTATAGGAATGGTTATATAAAAATAAAAGAATAATTATCACCTATCATTGATTTACATCTTTGTGCCATGTTTCAAAACTTGAGAGTGGGTAGAAGTGACCTTTTTATTTGTTTCTCTCTCTTAACTAGGTCTCAATTACGCTTCCCTACCTAGAGACTGAATTTTGGCTCCATAGGCTTCCCACACATGTGAAACCAAAAATAAATTTTTTATTTAGTTTTATAACACCATGAATATCATAAATGATATTTTTTAACTTCTAACACCTAATACAAGCCTCCCAAGTAGCTTCAAATAGTCATTTTTGGTATATTTCATACAATTTTATATTTGCAAGTACCAACCAATGGTATGGGTTGATTATTAGGATATTTTTATACATAATTCAGGTCATTTAATAAATCTCTCAACTCATATTTAGGTAATATAATTTTTATATCATTGGATCAGATTTTGTCTTCTAGGTACCCTGAAGGTGTCTTAAGGTTTTAAGAATGATTCATCTAGTACAAAATAGCAACTTAAGAATAATATATAGAATATGGAATTTAATGAACCTATATAAAACATACAATTTTTTTTTTCTAATATTCATATTTTCATGGGATACATGAACAAGTTTAGGACACCCTCAACTAGTAGGCTATGTGTTTGTGAGGTCCAGAGAGAGACATGGCATGTATGTGATATTCTAAATATGAATTTGATTTTACAATTACCTTAATAGGTATGATACATCAAAAATTACATACACCCATTATTATATTGTTACATATCTTCTTCAAAATATCTTCACACACTACTATTTGATACATAGGGTTCTTAACACAACTAACTTAAGCTACCCTAGCTAACTATGTTTGTTTCATTTCTCATTTATTGCAGGATGTAGGACTTCATGAAATGTCTTTTTGAGACTAATAACACCTCTTATAAATTTTCAAGGTACTCAAATCACTTCAACTAACCAATTTATCATGGATGCCCTTATAGTGTTATGTATATTCTTAGATTAGTTATGATTAAACAAAGTTTTCAGTATCTACCTCAATTTATGT